>JAODLL010039476.1:0-21315 GCA_026546735.1 Forbesichthys agassizii
ATTTTTAATACATATAGTTTATATATATATATATATATATATATATATATATATATATATATATATATATATAAATAAATACAGATAATACATAATAATGGTATGTGTGTATGTGTGTGTTTGCTGCATAACACACTGGTGCAAATGAATGGGAGGGGGTGTGTCGTTACAACTGCATTGTGCAGTAAAAACATAATATTATGCACGTTTCAGCCAGTTATGTAGAATCATGAATGTATTATATGACAAGACGTCATGTCAGCAACAACGTTATTATTACACCGTTGTAACAGTTGGATGAATGATATGATTAGGAAAGAATGAATGAATGAAATGTTTTATTTTCAATTATTATTTGTAGTGCATTTCTACTTTGACTTTTACTTCTAAAATGTATCTCCATGGCACTTTCTGTAACACATTTAACAAATGTGAGGCTTATATATACGGTATGTGAGTAGAAACACCTTTGTACCAAAAACAGACCGAACCGTGACGTCTAAACCGAGGTATGAACCGAACCGTGACTTCAGTGTACCGTTACACCCATAATATATATAAATATTATTTTTCCCACTCATTGAAGTACTTAGCAATTCAACCCTAGAGTGTTATTGGAGGATATTACAATATATTATTCCTATATTACAGGAGCCATGGATCAGAAACATCTGATCACCTGGAACACGAAAGCGTTCGAAAGCAGAAGCGAATGTACACAATGTGCCCAAGCCTGCCTGCTCACCCCAGACCACGAGGTCGGCGGCCGCCTCATCGATGCCCCTGGAGTTGCTGGCCATGCAGGTATAGGTGCCAGCATCCGAGATGTGGGACGGGGATATGAGGAGGCTGCCCGACTCAAGGAGGGTAAACCTGGGCAGCTGCACCGAGCCACTGGCCAACACACGCTCGCCTGGAGGAATGGGGAATATGAAGCCATAGAAAGAAGAGAGAGAGAGAGAGAGAGAGAGAGAGAGAGTAAAAGTGGGCTGCATAGCGGATGAAAATCCACCAAGAGAACAATACAGAGGAGAGCAAGAGTGTATTTTAAGATTATTTTGTGTGGTAATGTCTGTGGTTATGTTTCTGTGAGAGTGAGAGAAAACATGAGAGCTTCTGTTTGATTGTGCTTGTTTTGCTTGTATTGTGTGTGTGAGTGTGTGTGCGTGTGTGTGCGTGTGTGTGCGGTGGAAACCTTTCTGCCAGGTGATAGCCGGTCTCGGAGCGCCAGAGGTCTCACAGTGCAGAATTACAGACATGCCATCAATCACTGTGCTGTCGGACGGACCGGCTGTGATATTAGGAGCAATGCCTGAGGGGTTGACAAACAAACAAATCAGCACGCACGCACGCGCACGCACACACACACACACACAGCAGAAGTAAGAGGGTGAAATGGGTTACAGGAATAATAAAAAAAAAAAAAAACATCCGCAGCTGAAGCCCACTTCAAACCCTGGTTTTTAGCTAAAATGTGTCTCGCTAAAGCTCTGTGCGTTGACACCGGCTTTCACCTCTACACCGCCGCTCTCTGGTAGCGTTCGCTCCTATACAAAGAGATACAGAGAGGGAGCGCGTGGGGGGGCAGAGTTAATGAAGAGGTAGAGGGAGAAAGAAAGAGAGAGAGCTACACAGATAGAGAGTATAAATATAGAAAAGTTAAACATGTTGAATTAATTCATTGCGAGGGAAAAAACATTATCCATTTTATTTTTCAATGTTTTTTTAAAATTATGTTTACTTTGTTTACTGACTTCCCGCCTCTAGAGATTAATGAATATATAATGTATATTATTAAACATAATCCTCTCTAACTGCAAGTCCCACATTTAATCAACATTAATAAGTGAAAGGATGAACTATTCTATAATGTGAATCAATATGTTTCCCCTGGTGACAGAAATCCTTTCAAAAATGAAAAAATAAATACAAATACCCCTGCAGCTAGCAAGATTTTGTGGCTAGCTAACGACAAGATGCTGTAACAACACTCTATCTTCTCACAGGATTGAGTGTTGATATCAGCAACAAGGTTCAGTGAGGATGGAGATGTGACGGCTATGGACGAGTTGAAAACAGGTGGATGATAAGATGCGATCTGGCGGAGAGAAAAGGCAGCGAGATCCGCTTCGGAATGATAGATAGGGAGCAAAGGAAGCAAGGTGAGAAGTCACAGAGGATTTCATGAATCCTGATAACGCGAGGCAGTGTGGAGTAAAGCCAACAAGATTTTAGACGGAAATTAGATGTCAAAAACTGACGCCGAGTGAGAGGAAAATGCCCCTTGATTTTCATGTCACCAATGTGGCACATCCACAAACAATTCTGGCATAGTTGGGTCTGCTATTTTGTAAATAGTAAAATAATAGTAGTAGTAATAGTAAAAGTTTTATTAATTATTATTAATATTGTATGTATAAACTAAATATATTATTATATACAACAATAATAATAATAATAATAATAATAATAATACTAATAATAATAATATTAGTAATAGTAAAGTAAAGTAAAAAACGAAATATACATGCCAATTGAAATATACGGTACCATATATTACAAATGAGACCTTCACACGTCCTGCTCTGTTAAATGGCTTTAATTGAGAAATGTCTAGCTTTTGGGTAGTAAAAGTAATTTGTTGTAAAACTGCTGTTGCAATAAATCATGGCAAACTAAGTCACACTAATGTTGCTATCCCCATCATTTTCTGCTGGATAAAGAGCAACAATGTCAGACACACCTCTATCATACTGTGCGTTCCACTGATGTATGATGTTTGACTGTACTATTTTCACCTCAGCGGCTGTTACTGTGAGTGGTGGATGATTTAAGTTAAACTCCCCCACTTATGAATGTAGTTCTCCAATCAGCACTGCGTCGGTGGAGACTATAATAATGCTATAATAATAATCAGTTGAATGATTTTATCAACTGAAACAAGATTTACAATAAATACCAGTCTTGTTTTCGAACCAATCACAGTACTGACACAGCTTTAGTAAAAATTGTTAATGACCTTAGATGTAACATGTACTGTATATGAAGAAACCATCGATATGAGTGCTACTTGATCTAAGTGCAGCTTTTGATACAGAAGATCACTCAATTATTTAAAACAGACTGCACAATCTGATTGGCCTCTCAGGTAACTGTTCTAAATTAAAAAGCCTTACTTGTGACAGCCAGATAAGTGTTGGTCTGGACTTCTCCAGCCAGGTTCCTGGCGAAACACTGGAACATTCCGGTGTCGTCCGGCAGAAGACCATTCACCTGCAAGCTCCCACCCACCAGCACTCTGTACCTGGGGGTCCTGACAGGGCTGATAGGAACCGCATCCTTGTACCACACGATGTCTGGCTGTGGCACTCCTGCAACAGAAAAGGGCTTGATTTCTCTATTCTTTCTCCTAACACATTTACACAAATGGAGGAATTAGATGCAATTAAAACTCTTCACACCGTGATATTAAATGGAAATCACATTCTCAGTTGAATCCCTGTCATTAACACCATGTAGGCATCGTGCACATACTATAAGTATTGCACTGTAAATCATAGTGTGTATTCACGTTTAGCCTCATTCTATATCTAACAAGGGGCGCACATTTATATTAAAAGGATGTTGTTCCTCTGCTGCAATTAACTACTACTCCATTACAATGACTTAATCTTCTGTACGATTATGTTGGTGGATTACGCCTCACAATTACATTGCTTTATACATACGTTATTATTCTAGCACACACACAAGTACATACCTCTAGCCTGACAAGGAATGTCCACAACCTTCTCCATCTCGGCTGTGATATGTTTCTCGGGCTCTTTTACAAACTGTGGCGGCTCTGGGAATAGCGACAGACCAGAAGGCGGGAAGAATTATTGATTGCAAGGAACAGCTTAAACAATGATTAATAATGGCTGCAGAAAATGATACAGAACATAGTTGATTTTGAGAGTGCACATTTTCTGGTGATCTTCTCGTTTTATTTTTACTTCAATTTCTATTGATTCTGAAGTTGGAGCAATCAGGAAGCAAAAGTGATGAGTAGGTTTGGCCAATCTACTGAACTGTATTACTGATTGCCATTTTCAGCAGGTATACGCCTATCAGTAAGCAATTATGTTCTGAAGGGACCCTTCCCTAGGCGGAGGAGGGGAATGACTTAGCTAGCTGTGTCAAGTGAACCGAATCCAGCACAACCTGCACTTTGAAACACATAACCTTGAAAACATCAAAGCATTTCAGTGGGACGGAATGAAAAGCAACTGAGCCAATTCTATTAAACAGTGTCTTAAAGCCAGCCATTAGCTTTCTTCCCTTTTATGTAATGGACATCCTTCAACTTCATAAGTTCACGTGGGCCAATTTAAACTGTTATACCTATGATAACAATGTGAATATCACACTGCCTTTTTGATGCTTCAAATCTTTCCCTCGGATATGGATAAGTAACACGCGCTAATGACAAAAGACTTTTAATAGCACTTGTGACCTTTTTAACATGCTATTATGTCTGTGAGGTGATCAAAGCTATGCTAAATGGGTGCGCCGCATAAGCTAATATGCATTATTAATATATTGGGAGTCCACAGAGTTCAACATATTGAGAAATGAAAGCAATACAATTAGTAATACAAGATATATAATTTAAAAGCACATTCCCTCAGAGGTTGCCTATCCCTGATCAATGTTTTGGGGATAGATCTAATAGTCTGAGATTCATGCACCTACCGTTCATAGTTTTTTTGTCAGAATGTATATTATAATGCATTCATTCGAAAGTGCATGCATACAAATTTCGCCAACATTAAAACAAATGTAGAACATTATCTAGAAAATGAAAATCCTAAACATGCACAGCTCTCCAGCATGGGCAGTTGGTATTTTAGACATGTTGTTCCGACTTGTTTGTATATTGCTAATAATATGAAAAACGTCTCTGAGCAGTGCTCAAGGGTGACTCCTAGTGGTGGTACCTAGGACGTGCAGGTATGCCCCTGCGCTGACGGACGGAACGCTGCTGCTACGAAGCACGGCCTCGCACTCGTAGTGGCCGGCGTCGGCCACAAGGGGGCTGAGGATGGTCAGTCTGCGTTTGTGGTCGCTGAGGCCGCTGGTAACCAGCACACCGTTCTTACGCCACGAGATGCTCAGCTTGATGAGAGGCCTAGGAGAATGAATGGACGAGCAATAATGAAACCAGTGAGACCGTTGCTCTGGCATGTCAAAATATTAGGTCTCTGCATTTAAGCTGCCCAATGTATCACTGCTTCTATTTATTTATTTATTTTATTTTTTTAACTGGCATTGGGTTACACTGTATCTCTGAGGTCATTGCAGGTAATGTGTGTTTTGCAAGATTTGCTTGTCTCAACCAGTGGCAAGATGTAAGTACCGTAAATGAAAATAGAGGCAAAAAGATTTGGTTCAATAGAACGACTGCATTTACAAATTATAACTATGCTCTATGCTTTTAGCATAAATGGCCCAGTTGTTCATTTGTCAAGCATGTCAGCAGGTAAATACAGTACTGTCACTGTAGTTCTGTGAATATTTTATGTGATTATGCTAATATAAACAGATTTTGAGTGGAAATAGAAAAAAGAAAAAGGTTTAAAAGGGCACCGAAAGAACATTTAAACCCTGTGACAACAACACATTGTGCCCGTAGAAACACATTTAGTTGCCATAGCAGCACCTTCTGGCTAACTGTAGAAGGAACGGTACTGTAGCTCTTTAAACCCTTTGTATGGTCTAGCTAGCTTACTGCGAAATAAACATGTCAAGCCTCAGTGACCAGATCTACAGTGTGGCTGTGCCCTTGTAGGCTAATATAGAGTCTCTGGTGGCTGTGGTACCTGGCGTTCGCCACGCACTCCATGGTAACCTCGGAGGTGCCTGTGACGACGCTGGTGTTTCTGGGAGGGATGATGATGGTAGGGGCAATGGGGTCTGCAGGACCACCCACGTCTGGAAAAAAAATGGGAGACGCAGGTGAAACACACACACACACACGTGTGGTGGGCCATGTGTGAATAAGTCCAACTGACACTGAGGTCAAACAGGGAACAGAGTATACCTAAACAGAACACTAATGCTGGTGAAGTATGCTTACTACAGTAACATAGGAAACACATACCCCTGTATTGTAGAAGGGAACACTATGCAGACTTTCCACAGGACATGCGCTGTCTAACAGAGACCATGTAGAAGGTCTATGGCACCGTATACCTCTTTCCCCTCTACCTGGCATTGCCATCGATTTGTATTTCCAGCCAGTGCATTCGGTGGGGTGCTCGTACATGTGACATATTGGACCTGACCGCTGCGTATGTCTGCGTTCTGACAGCTGGGCTGAGCGCAATGGGAGGAGACAGCACTGTGACCGGGCTCCCTGTCATAACGCGTGTGCCGGATGGTCAGAAAAGTAATGGCCAGAAACCACAACAGAGAGTACTGTAAACGTGTGTGTTTGTGTTTATGTGTGCGTGTGTGTGTGTGTGCGTGCGTGTGCATGTGTGTGTGTGTGTGCGAATGCCTCAGACACACGCAGCTCACGGCTCAACAGCAATGCGCCTGCTGTTTGAGATGTGTCACGGTTGTGATGAACACGCCTGGATCCGTCAAACCCATCACTCACTAGGAGTGTGCTCGTGGCTGTGCACGTCACTTTCTGCTAGATGCACTGTAATCCTCTATCTTGGCACTTGTGTGGTGGGCGGGGACTTTAGATGCCCTATCTGTATATTACTTTATTCATTTAAACCATCCATAAAAATCTGTTTAAATATATGCTATTATTACCATCTTACAGTCCAGCCTACTCTAGTCGTTATAATATATAGTATATACTTATAGTATATACTGTATATTTATTTATTACAATAGGCCTACATTGATGCTTAGCTTACAACCTTATTTGTGCATTGCAAGCTATCAGCCACATTTATACTACTCAATTCAGCCCCATTCACTCCAATGTCACGTGATTTTGATATCTCCTCCCTTTGAGCTAAACATTCATATTCAGTTGGTGCACTCTTTTATAACATGCCCAAACATTATTGCCTAGCTGACTTAGAGTGGGCGGATATGTCAGAGGTGGTTGTTTGCAATTCAGATTTTCAAAGAGAGAGTTATACTATCTATAGCAGTGGTACTAACATATGCTGTACTGTATATATACAGTGGCTACAGTAGTAGCTAAAACCTGCAGGTCAGTAGATCCCCAAGACCAGGGTTGAGCACCAATGGTCTATATAATAATACACTTCAATAAGACAAGATCCCTTGTAGCTGTCTTAGACAACCGTTGCAAATGTGAGACTTCCCTAGACCAAATAAAAACCACAACATTTTGAGAAGTTAAGGCAACAGCTGCTCATATAGTTCCCTGTGACTTAATGTAGGCTTTTACATACTGCGGTTGGCTGTGAAAGTATGATGTGAAAGATCAACATGTCTCTGACTCCTCATCTTATCATTCCAGTCTCCCCAAGACAGCATGGTGATGCTCATTGAGGCTCATGGGAAATGCAATGTCAGGGACTTTGCTGCAGGAACAGATGTTCGTGGACCCACACACGTGCACACGCGCACACACACACACACACACACACACACACACACATACACAGCCTTTGCTAACAGCTGTTTGAAAGATTTAAATAATGTGTCTGGTCAGTATTTGTATTGTAAGTGTGTATAAGTGTGTAGTAGGGATGGACACATTCAGAACCTCTAACCCACATAAGGTCGTTTTGATTTATTTAAAAAAAATTAATCCTGTTCAATCAAGCACCTTGGGAATAGCATAGGGTGACGCGTGTTTTACAGGTAGACGTATTTGTTGGGACACAGGACACCCTTCTTGAAATTGTGACCATCCCAGGCACAGCAATAACCCATAGACTGCAATAAACAAGTAAGAGAGTATGAGAGAAACTCTCTGTTGTGGTTACTAACAATAGTAACCACAACTCATGGCTTATAACACTGCAGCTCCGTTGGGGTCACATTAAGCATTGATCAGAGCAGAACAGACTCCTAATCCATTTACTATATGAAACAAGGTGGCCTTACCCTGCACTCACACCGCTAGTTACAGTCAGCTACAAAGTGACAGATCTTCATTCAATTCAATGAGCGCTGGGCGACTATGGGCGAAGGTGAGCGACAAAGCAGCCAGCTTCAAGCGGCTGGAGACTTGGAAAGTTGGCCAACATTAAACTTTATTCAACTTTTCAGTGACGCAGTGTAGCGACCAACAATCGGAGAGCAGATGTGTGTCGGCGACGCCCCTCCCTTTTCTTGGCGAGCGAACATGGAGGAGAGAACGTGTGCTTTGTTCGTTAACCGAGACATATTTTATTTACAAGTTCATCTACAGTTTACGTAGTTTGTTCAGGAGTTTGTTTAGCTCACGCATGTAGCAAGGCGGACACATGTAGCGTACCTGTTTGAGTGACAGGGCAGAGACGCCCACTGGCAACAGAGCAGACACGCTCACAAGCGATGGGTACAACCAGCTTCGAGTGCAGGGTGTAGCGATAGCAGCAATAGCAGCTATGGAAAGCCCAGGTGTGCGTGTGTGTAGACATTAGCAATAAAGCAGACACCACCAGCTGTGTTTCCTATCTAACCTGAACCAGCCACATGTAACACAAGTCACACGGTGTGTGTGTGCGTGTGTGTGCACGTGTGTGTTCCACTGCTGGTATAATCAACTCTGCCACTGTTCTCCATATGCGCTGCGGGCTACGTCTGCTCCCTGCACTGTAATATCTTCCCCCAGTACCTGACTGTTTCTCATTCACTTTCCCACGCCGAACTTCATTCCACCGTGTCATAATATTGTCTCCTGTTATGTTTGCTCTTATAATTCACTCTGCCGCGCTGCAGCTGGGTGTGATTTATACAGAGTAAAAAGGCTTTTTTGTGTGCTTTATTTGGGTAGGTGCTAATTCCAGGATGTCAATATTGAGGAGTGATCTTTGCTGGAGTGATCTTTGCTGCCTGTATGTCGGCGAACCCGAAGCTTGACTATGCCCACTGGTGTATTTATATTGCCCTATATGGATGGATAATTATATATACACCATATAATATTCCAATATTACAGTATAGGAGAAAAACAATAAAGTGAAAAATGTAATGTCTATAAAAGCTGGTCTTCTAAAAGCTTCAATTTGAAAACCAATCTAGTTAGTGTAATTTGATATGCCATTATTGCCATATTCCAAATGATAGCAATGAAAATATGGATAATTGAATGTTGATTGTGTAGCATAGCAGAAGCTTTTTAAGTCAGAACTTACTGTACTTAGTGTACAGTTGATCAAAATGTAGGTAATCCAAGATAACAAGACAATGCATGGCTTTAGTGCAATTGCATTTTAAATACTTATTTGCACCCCAGCTATATTTATTTATTTATTCATGGATAGTTTTTTGTATGTACATATGTGTGTGTTATAATGAGTCTGATGTGAGCCCTATCTATACCTGAGACAATTGTCTATCACTATGTGATAGACAATACAGTTTTTTGAATTGAATTGAATTGAATTGCAGTTCAACATTAACAACACACACATGCGCACGCGAGTGACTACTCACTCTCAACGGACAAGGTGATTGGCTGGCTGGTCTTGTTCTCTCCGTTTTTGTCGTTCACGGCCTGGGCATAGTAGCGGCCAGCGTCAGGTGCCACAGTGGAGAGGATGACCAGCGTGTTGTCCAGTGTGATGGCACTGAGAAGACACAAGGACCAACACACATGTAAGACAGTGGTTCTCAACCTGGGGGTCGGGAGTGTATTCAATACTTTGAGGTATTCTGCTACTAGCCTGTATTACTGTAAAATATTATCAAATAATATTATGGCTGTTATTCTTCTACCACCTCTGGGGATAGCAGGGGTCGCAAGTTATTTTGAGGGGTCGCAAGCTGAAAAGTTTGAGAACCCCTGCTGTAGGAGAAGGGAACAAATTCAGCATGGTATTCACACAACGTTTGTAAAAATGAAATGTCACACCAAACTGTGTTTTTAAAGAGTGAAAACCAGGTGCCATGAATTGAACCCACAAATAACTTGCACAGTATGTCTCTTAGTCCTCGTTTAATAACAACAAACAGGAAAGCTGCCATCATTCATGATTAATAAGCAGTTCAGAAAAAGAAAAAAAAATGATCCTGACATGCTATATGTGGTAATAGCCTATGTGTGACTGGGCTTAAACATCTATGACGCTGTTGTCTGAATCTGCCATTGACTTGACCTTGCAGCTAAAGAGGGCATTAAACAATTTAACGTTTTAATTACGCTGTTCAAGAATCATTAGCGGTATTGATTTACAATGTCTAAGCAATGTGTTAGTGCTGACTGCGCAATGTATTATTGACACTCATGCCTGTTCATACTGGGCTTTTGTGAAATATGGTGTTGCTGCATTAAAATCTAAACTTTT
Source organism: Forbesichthys agassizii (assembly GCA_026546735.1). Classification (NCBI taxonomy): domain Eukaryota; kingdom Metazoa; phylum Chordata; class Actinopteri; order Percopsiformes; family Amblyopsidae; genus Forbesichthys; species Forbesichthys agassizii. Next base: position 10,473 of record JAODLL010039476.1, read on the forward strand.
AATTGGCTTTTGGCCCCCCTACCCCATCCCGCCTTCTGTGATGTGCAGCTCTCTAATGTATTTCAGCTGGAAGCAATTTTTGCCCATAAACAAAATTGTATTCCAAGTTGCTTGCTCAAATGAGCCTTAAACAAATAAACCACAATCCATTTTTCAGCACGCGGTGGTCCTTGGGGGCTGATGCCTGTTGTCCTGTTGTCTCTATTAAGTCCTCCCATGGACCTTCCTGTCGTCAATGTGCTGGCTAGTGAGGCGAAAACAACCCATATTTGCCTGCCCCGCCCTAGCTCCCCCCACCCCATCCCTGCCTATTACAGCCTGTGTATTACAGACTGTGTTTACAATCAATGTTTTCCTATTATCGGCGCCTGTTCCGAGCACGTTCCGAGTGGTTGCGTTTCCTCCAACCTGTCCACCCCCCTCAATATCCCCCCACCAATATCCCTCCACCAATATCCCTCCACCATCACCATTCCTTCCCACGCTTCCTGGCTGTCTGTGCGACCCGCGCTCCTGTCCGCCCTAGATATCGAATACTAATGTGGTCGCACAGACGAGCTGCTTGATATTCTGTCCTGACACGCAAACCAACCTAACACACACTAGCGCACACCCACACACACACACACACAAACAAGCTAACATGCGCAAGAGCACACACAGCAGGCACACTGACACACGTAGATGTCACAAATCATATTTACGAGACATTTGCGGTTAGACCTCTGTTCAAACAACCATCTGTAACAGCAACAGAAGAGTCAAGTGTCCATCATAACACATGCTTTTTGTAGACGCACTCAGATAGTTGGAGCTCCAACACAACACATACTCGGTCCTCCATGATGTGTGAATTTATTCCTCCTTAGAGGTCCCTCGACCGTTGGCCACGCTCAACACGCAACCCCCAGCCCCGGCCACAACCACGCAGGGTATGTAGGGAACACAGACACACGTCTCTGTTCAGCCCCAATAAAGGCTTGAACCTTGGGGACTCACAGGTCCCTGTCAAAAAGGGGGAACACCCGCCTTTTCCCTATAGGGATCATATCACATGAGGAAGCCATCTTGTGTTTATAACACCCAAATGCTGTAGAGAAATCCCTGATAAGGCAACGGCTGGACCTCCAGTTGATGGCAACTACCCCCGCAAGGAGTAGTAGGTATAGAGGGCAGATTTCAAAGTCCTCCACACCTCACGGGCACATTATAAAAATACATTGTTACAAGGGAGAACAAACCGTTATGTCATGTTTAGTGTCCATGAATTACAAATTCACTAATTCACCTGATTGTATACTTGCCATGATTTTGAACCTGATTCATCACAAGCTAAGTGTAATTAAAGGCACCCAATCAGGATACTTCAATAGCTTACAGTGGGTGTGACTACTGGCAGCTAATAAAGCTGACGCTCCCTTCTCTCATCCCTTCTTGGTGTTAACGGATTCCTGAGCTTCTGACGTGAGAGAGTACACGATAGCCACGAACAGCCCCAAACCATCCGCCTGCTGTCCAAAAATGTAAAATCTATTCATATTTGAGACGTAATAATATTCTGAAGTGAACAGCCACAACACATCATCCAAATGGACTTAGCAACACAGCTCAGTAATCAGCACGCTGCTCTCTGTTGTTGTGAGTAATGATTGGTTCTGGGTGAGCACCGTGACGGGGTCGTGCAGCCGCTTTACGTGTGCGCACAGACCCCTCGCTGTGCGCACACGCTAGCGCGCATACCATTCCCCTCCACTAATCAACCCCTCATGCTCCCCTTATCCATTCAGTCCTCGCTTGCCCAATGCAAATTGTTTGAGGTAACTACTAGGCACTCTTAAAGGTGTAGTCAGGGATTGTTAAGATAATACATTTTTTGTCCGTTCTGCGAGCGCGACGTGCGCTTTTTATTTTTATTTATCTGCCCTTCACACACAGGTAAATGGTGGCGCAGATCGCACCACAACACCACACCAGCCAAGACAATGCATGTCTAATGTGGGGGGGCGGAACCTCTGAGGGATAACCCTTGGCGGGGAGGGGCTGAGAGGGGGACCCCCATTTACATTACCATTAACATTTGATGACGTACGAGCGGACGGATTGTAATGTTGGAAAGAAGAAAGAAATCATACTTTATTAATCCCCCTTAGTAGAAATTCATTCTCTGCATTTAACCCATCCCCAAAGGGAGCAGTGGGCAGCCACTCGTGCGGCACCCGGGGACCGATTCCAGATTGAGGCCAGTGTCTGGTCAACAGCACTGACTGGAGGGTGAACCTGACATGTTTTTGATAGTGGGGTAAACCAGAGCACACCCACGCAAACTCCACACAGAAAGGCCAGGTCGATCAGGTGGTTCAAACCCTGGAACTTCTTGCTGTGAGGCCACAGTGCTATCCACTGGGCCACCGTGTAGCCCAAATCAGCTGTTGGAGAATGTATTGATTCCCAGTCTTTTACCAGAACATCTTATATAGCCTTATGACAATTTACTGTATTTTAGATACCGAATGACCTATGACCTTGACCTATGAGCTTGACCTATGAACTTGACCATCTGTCTTTACCTTTGATCTTTCCCTATTTGTCTTAACTTGTAACCCCTTCTGGCGTGTGTCTATTACTGTAGCTCATATCTCCTTGTATCTTGATTGAGTACCACTGTAAACAGACCCTTTGTTGTCATTGTAAACTCCATGTTGTTCTAAAGACACCCTTCTCCCTTCGGTCACAGTATAAAACCTGTTGCTTATTCTAGGCAGAAGCATCTTACATAGCACTGTATGTGTCTTCTCCATGACGATGTTTACATTAAATATATTCATTAAGACAACAATGACTCATGGATGAATTGTTGTTAATAACAACAGCCAGGTCCAGGGGTGATTTTTTTATGGATATGATGTGTAGATCCATTTTCAGCACATAAAATGTATTTTTTTTTAAAACAGGAATTTTGTCAATATTATCACCATAATTGTTGTGTCACATCACAGATTAATTGTATTACGTAGTTTACAGCTCAAAAAACACGTTAGGGTGCAATTAAACTTTAACGTCCATTGGGTTAGCAGGACCAAATATAAACAAAATACTGTATATAGGTAGGACACATTCACTCCAATACCCAGTAGCTCATGCCCATGCTGCACACACTGTACATAGACACACACACACACACGCACACACTTATACAGACACACACAGACACACACACACACGCACACACACCTGCTGCAGGTTCAGAACCCAGAACACCTTCAGAACACAACAGCACTATAAAGCAGGGTGTAGTCCAAACGGTTGTGTACAGATACCTACTGTACTCGATAGGATTTTATGATGACTGGTGACATTCATCTTTGGACTGATTGATTTGCAAATAGCGCTTGGTTGACGGAATGGGCCCATTTAACATTCCCGGTGCGTGCGGAAACTGAAAACTGTCTTCCTGAAGGAGCTGGCGAGCCTCAATGGCTCCATCTTATGATCTGCGGTAAATATTTAATGCTAGCGCGCTGGTGCGGTGACGTCCCGGACGCCTGGCCATGAATTATGGATTCCCTCAGGGTTGTGGGCAGAGTGGGAAGTGTCCACACTACTAAATGAATCCCAGGTGATTTCCCCGGACCTTTCTGAAACAGGGACACATACCGGAGCTTAACTTCTTCAGCTTTCGTAAGGCGTAGCTGTTAAGGTTGAATATAGAGTGCCACAATGTTATACGCGAGGCGGAGGTATACATAACAGCCTACCGTAAGCACAGAGCACATCCACACAGCAGGTGAGTAGCAGACTCTGTATGAGCTGAGATATGAGGCTTATCTGAAAGACATTTTCACTTTCTATTGAATCTTGTCCAGCCGAATCGTATGTACAGTAATATAGAACGGAGCGCTCCCTCATATTTCCAGAGTTACCCTCGTGGTTAAATCCATTTTTACAAAACATTGTTGGTTTTAGAATCTCCTATAACCCAGGTGCCGTCTGGCTGATACCCCTCTCTAATACCGCCCCCAAAAGTTACTATTAGCTATCCAAATATTCCTTCCATTTCTCCACCATAAACTGACAAGTCTTTCGAATTCAATAACCTGAAGTAAACAGCCGCATCAAGACAACCGCACAAACTCACGTTCACGTTATTTACACCCGCCGCACGCACATTCATCAATTTCCGAGAACAGTATATGCTGTATACATCCGCCATGCAAATTTCGACTTCCTCCGTATTAGTAAGCGTGCAGTGGCCTTTCAAGCTGCCAGTTGATTTTAATGCACATCCTTTCTGTTACTCCCAACCATCCACCTCCACCCTGTAATCAAGACCAAAGCCACGGGGGTGGCCATCGGAAACATTTACTTCCAGGATCCTCTGTGGCTCGCCACCCCCACACACACTCACACACACCACCAGGGCTGTGTGAACAAAGACCACCTGACGTGGCCAGAAACGAGCCTAATTATTACCCGAACGAGCCTAATTATCAGAGAACAATGCTTTGTGTCTGTATATGACGCAACACACAGAGGAGAGATTGAGAGAGGGGGCCGGCTAACAACAGATGAGGCTTGTCCTCGGCCTGCCTCTCGGAGTGATTTATTCTGCGTCGCTTCCTTTATTTTTCCATTTCCTTTTGATTGCTTCTGTGTCCATCTGTCTGTCTGTCTCTGTCACACACACACATGCGTGCACACACACACACACACACACACACACACACACACCTACACACACTATCCCTGTCTGTCTGGCGTTGTGAACAGCTGTCAGAGGCTTCCTGCTAATGATGGCTTAGCACGTAGCCGGCATGGTGCAGGGATTTATCAAACCACAGAGCTGAGGAAATGGGACCAATCAGATATGTGTGAACATGCCTCCATATTCGTGTCAGCTTTTGGATACTCCTAAAAAATAAAAAGGTTGCCCAGCATCCTGCTTTTTATTTATTTTATTTTTTATTTTTTTTAAATTCTCCAGATAGAGCTGAGGTTCAGTGTTGATCTTCCTGCTCAGAAGCATCTCGGCCCCCTTGCATAACCATGATCTCAAGGCCGGCATCGCTGGTGGCAAGATGTACGCGCGCTTTTCAATTACTGTGCTGTCCATCTATTTAATTTCTTCCCGTCTAGCACCACGGGGGGATTTAAATGGCTCCTAGTGTGATGATTCCGTAGCTCTTAAATCCACACTGAGGATGATGCAGGGTTATGGAAGATATAGAAATTAATGTTTTAAAGCGCTCGGTCGGATGGTAGATGCCTCTTAGCAACACTTTTATGTATCCAGCACGAGTGGGTGAAAGTTTAAAGGGTCGTGCTTGTGGCAAGTGTCTGTGTGTCTTCTTGTACACGGTTTGTCAAAACACACACACGCGCACACACACACACACACACACACACATGTGGCATGGCTATAGCTATGGCATGAATCACACTACAGCCAACAGGCAGAATATATTGAAGGAGAGAGAGAGATAGATAGAGAGACAGAGAGAGAGAGAGAGACAGAAAGAGAGAGAGACAGAGAGAGAGAGAGAGAGAGAGAGAGAGAGAGAGAGAGAGAAAGCTGCAATGAAAATGCCAGTGCTCCAAGGGGAATAGGACATGTAAAGCATTGAGAGGAGGGAGGTTTGGAAGCGTTTCACCAGGGGCATGAACCAGAGATTTGAGGAGCACTGCTCTGAGCATGGTTCAATGCGGCTGAAGGCTGTTTTGGAGGCTCCTGAAGAACAACTTCAGCAACCCATCCATCCACCCATCTAACAACCCATCCATCTACCTAAACACATATATCCTCCATCCATCCATCCATCTAACAACCCATCCATCTACCTAAACACATATATCCTCCATCCATCCATCCATCAATCTACCTAAACACATATATCCTCCATCCATCCACCCATCCATCCATCCATCCATCCACCCACCCATCCATCCATCCATCCATCCACCCACCCATCCACCCACCCATCTATTGCACTATGTTCGATGTCCTCACAGTAGTCGTAGCTTATCCTTGATTCCCGTCCATATTGACCAGCATGTTGTTATATTCCCAACTAGCTTAGCCTGCTCGGACCATTGGCTAATGAAGAGGACGTGCCTGGCTACGTGCTGGGCCTGGTGACTAATGGGCGATCCATAGCGGTGCGACAGGGCTGGGCCGTCACTGGCAGGGGTCATTAATTTATCAGCGGCTACAACAGATTACTCCAGGTAATTGCAACGTGCGTGTCAGGGGAGTCATACCACCGACATCCCCCGGGTGGAGCCCCCTTCCTTCCCCCCGGTCATGTCTTCAGTGAGACAACTCTACAAGCCTGTTCTCTGTGATCAAATATGTCCCGATGTTTACGGAAGAAGAGACATTGCGCACATGAATAATAGAATAATAACAATAATAACAAAAAACTCCAGGTGGTAGGAGGAAAAGCAAGAGTGATATTGTGAGAGGGACGGAAGGTTTCTTCAGCCTGTGCAACAACCCAGTTCACCTTCTAACCGGCAGCAGTTCCTGGCAAATGTGTTTACGGAGCGAGTCCCTGATTATACACCACATTAAGTCTCCCAAATAACACAACAAATCACAGCAGGCGAATGGAAAAGGCCCTTTTCAATTGCATTCTCATTCAATAAGGGAAGAATAATGACTATTAGGGCTAAATAAGTGCCTTTTCTCCCAACATCCAGCCTTACCCAGTCTGAACCAGTGGCAGGGCAGCTATACTGAAGACACCGCACATACATTTGACAATCATCTGTCAAAAGAGTAGTTGGAAACACGAACATGGAATTAATATTTCCAGCTCAAAGCTAAAATCAATGTTTGCTTCCGCTGGGAAAGGCATAATTTCACTCTTGAATCTTGGCCAGGCTTTGCAGAAAAGACAAGAGAAGTAATAAAAGACTATTAGAGCATAACATTATGAATACGTAAGAGGTTTTTTCAGGGACAGGGACGTTTTAACCACACTGCTCTGAAAATTTGTTTTGGTCGTATGAACTCAATAGTTCCTTTTCTCTGAGACGTCAGACAGCACACCTACAGTGCTATACTGTAAAGTGTATGTTAGACCATTAACGTCCCACCAGGTAACTTCTGTAACATTCCCTCTTTGCTGCCTGCCCTCTCCTTGCTGTAGGCAAAGTCACCGGGCCAGTGCAGTACACCCACCGGCCCCTTCCCGACTCTAAGTGGCTCCTACCTGGGCTCTGACCCGGCTGGCCTTCATGGCTGATTGCCTTATGATCGTCTTCACAGTGTGAGAAGGAGCGTGACACGCACACACAGTAAAATTCAGAGAGTAAATTTCCCAGAGTTAAACATTTTTCCTCCAAAATAGTATTTTTTACTCTATTTTTAGTGTTTTAGTGGCATTTACACTCTAGAACTGTTGTTGAATTCCAGAGTTAAATATATTGGAGTTGTTTTGACCCCGTCCCTTGTTCCACACGTTAAGTTTCCTTTCTGTCGGCATTACAACTGGAGCCGCTTGTGCTTGCAAAATCAATCCAGTGGCACTTTTCAAAGGGAAGATTCGTTTTTCGCTTGGCGTAATGACTAATTATTGCCCGGTTTCACAGACATGGATTAAGACTAGTCCAAGACTAAGCGAAAAATGTAATGAAGATCTCCATTGAAAAATGTTCTTTGTCTAAATTTAGGCTTAATCCACTTCTGAGAAACCGGGCCTATATATTGTAACGAATATGGATTCCCAGCATGCAATGCGGTTGCATAGTTAAGTTAATTTGTTAGTTTATTCAGATGTAATGTACAAATGCACCTGTTATTGGGCAGTATTGTTATGTTCTAGTCATATGTACAATGTTTTGGGTACTAGGACAGTTCTTTTCAGGCACAACCATGACAGAGAGTGTTAGCAATATGATAGACTCAAGCTACCGTTAGCATAACGCAGGCTATTATAGTATATAGTTATGTAATGTGTAAGTTAAGCTCTGTTAAATGGCGACAAGCCAAATGCTACATATAAGTATTACACTGCAAATGTATTTCTGTTTGTTGTGAATGGCAAGCTTGAAAGAGAGCTATTATATAGCAATAGCATCATTCTTTAGACACATTTTTACTCTGGGTAGTAAAATTATACTTTTGTTAGAAGAAAAATATCACTGAATGGAGTTGTCTGAATTTTAATTCTACATTTTGTAAAATATAACTCTATAAAGAGGTATGCAGTTAACATTCAACTCAATAGTGTGTTAAATGCAACTCTGTGCAATGTTATAGCGATCAACTTTTACTCTGCATTGTGTAAAAAAATAACTTTGTAGTGAGTTAAATTGTGAGAGTAATTTTCTAAGAGTTCATTATAACACCATATGGAGTTTTACCATATTAGAGTAAAATTTAACTCTACATTGTGTAAAATTAACTCTCAGAATTGAACTCTTCTACAAGAGTGGATTTAACTCTATTTAGACTGGGACCAAATGTTATATGGACCAGAGTCAAATTTTACTCAATTTGAGTTAATTTTACTCTGGTAAATTTACTGTGCAGGAGCTCGTCCAGCCAACGAGATGCACTCCCAGGCGCATTTTATTAGCAGGCAGATTGCTTAGAGAGTATTACTGCGGTTATACTAATATTTTTTTCCCATTTCCCATTTTTATCCATCCACGGCTGAGGTGTGATTAAGCAGAGTAGAAAGAGACCCCCTGGAGAGCCTGTAAATTACAGTTATGACACCTATGGAGGAATGGAGAGACAATGAGAAGGAGGGAACAATAGAGAAAAAGGAACGGAAAGATACCTGGTAAAAAAAAAAAACACAGAGAAAATGGTGGCAGCGAGTCGTCTCGCGTGCAATTCCCTTCATCCCCGACTGTTTAAGACAAAATACCGCATGCTGCATAATATACACAAGTCTCGACATAGCACTCGCATTCTGCTCCCGATACTGACTGCAGTAGGTGCAAAATGCTATTCTCTTCTGAGCTGCAGGTTTGTTCCACTGCTGCACTGTTGGAGTGCTAGCTAGTCGTTGCGGAGTTCAACCATCAAGGTTACTATTGTGGCTTGATGCCCATGTTCTGCTTGTCTGTCTCCCCACAGCAGCAGAGGCTTTGATGCTTCTACAGAGCCAATGCCAGTCAAATTAAATTAAACGATTTTCAATAAAAAAAAAAAAAAAGGGCGGTGCTGTTATAAACGGCACTCATTTGCACACAGTGACCTTGATAGTGCGCATGGAATTAGCGGGAAGCAAAGGCACAATTGTGCGCCGGGTACATTCGGTTGGGGTGGTGGGGGGGGTAGTCTAGCTTCAGTTTAATTTTGCCGCGAGAATCAGTCTGGTACCACTTGAACTTGAATCAGAGTCATATTGATAGCTATATGGGCATGGTTTGGGTATTTAAGAATTTCTTGTGCCTGCCTTTTCAAACCGTTTTGATGCACGGCTTCCCAGATGGACTTATGACTAACAATCTATCTGGCATGTCCGGTTAGGGGTACAGAAAGAAGAGATCGACAGTCGAGAGAAGAGCCTAACCTAAACACAAAGAGAGAGAGGACATGGCTGAAGGAGGAATACGCTAGTGAGTAAAATGTTGACAGGCTGGAACATTTTACCGACAGCCATCTTGCTAGAAAAACAGCAGTGAGTGACTTTTTTTGCTTGCCCTCAACTCGGCCCCTATGGAAATGGGAGACACACATTACTATGGACGATGAGCTGTGGAACTCAATGACAACTGCTACTCACCTTACTCCGTCTCGCTCTCACGTCGCCGGAAGCAAACCGCGATATACACGAAGCAGAACTACCTTGAGTGGCCATTGTTCCCGTAGCCATTCCCGAGGCCGTCGCTTTCTCATTCGGTCTCATTGTCATTCTAGGTAAGGGTGCGATTACTGACGACAAGTAGCTGATAAGAAAGCTTTGCGCTAACCCAGGGCAAGGTCACCTCTCTCTGTGTCAATGAATGCAGGCACAGTGAGACGTGGATTAGCACCTTGTAAAAAACACAACAACATGTGTGCAAACATACAAGACACAGGCAGCAAGGTCACAGTAAATGTATACATATACATTGCCTGGTTTTCCTAACCCCAAATTCCGTATATATTGTGTCACATTTGTAGGACGATTACAGCATAAAAGGAAAAAGGCACCTGTACATGCAGATAAAATGTGTAAATACGTTATTAACTAAGTGTAAATATCCTATTGGCCTTAGGATAGTGTCGCTGTCTGGAGTGTGTTTCCATGGCATCCTTGAACGGAACCATGTTTAATTGGATTCCGCCTTATGCAATGCCCTTTCCAGTCGCAAGTCGTCATGTATCCAGTTTTAGGAGGAGATTAAAAGAGCTCTTACCACCATTTTATTAATGCAACTCTAGCAGGTGTTTGCTTGGCCCAGGTACACTGTGGGCTGGCTATGAATACATTGTGGAGTCCACACTTCCACGACTAAAACATTGGGGGGAAAACAGCAAGGCTACAATAGCAATGCTACATTAGCAATGCTACATTAGCAATGCTACATTAGCAAGGCTACAATAGCAATGCTACATTAGCAAGGCTACAATAGCAAGGCTACAATAGCAATGCTACATTAGCAATGCATCACTAATAATACACACCATTTGAGAGATTGTGACTTGGGTGAATCATTACATGTAATGTTCACTCTCAATTCCAGTCTTTAAAATGTGGTCACGGGGTGTCTCGGGACAAAACCTTTCACTTGGAACCAATCATAGCTGCCCTGCTTGGGCCTTGCATGGAGAGAGAGAGAGAAAGAGAGAGAGAGAGAGAGAGAGAGAGAGAGAGAGAGAGAGAGAGAGAGAGAGAGAGAGAGA
>JAODLL010039486.1:0-21307 GCA_026546735.1 Forbesichthys agassizii
GTGTTTGCGTGTCATTCCCATTAAATATTATTTCTTACTACGAAGCCTGCGCCTGATCCCTGCCTTGCCCGCTCCCAACATTACAATACCTTAATTAAGGATTATAAAAGATGTGTCTACTGTATGTATAGACTTCTGTACACATGTAAAATTTAATTGAGAGAGAGAATGTGTGTGCGTATCTGTGGCCGTGCACATTATTCTATGTTTATAGGATTAGACTGCTGTGATACAAGCGCATCTGTGTAATCCTTTACTAATCTGACATAATCTTATCTGTAATTATACCGTGTGGCACCACACACACACGCACACATTATTTTGGTTTCTGTCCTTCCCAAGTAATACACACAAGGACGTTTTAAACACTGAATAATTAATTTGACACCAACTGGATCAATAAATGCTGGATCCAAACAGCCCCAGGCTTTCTGCATATCTGAGGCGGTGCGAGCAAACGACCAGCTGTCGAGCAAAGCCACATAAGGCAGAATGTTGCCACATTGTTTTGAGGAGACTAAAGTCACACTCCAGAACCTTGGCTTTCCTTCCCAGCTTGTTTCGAAGGTAGGTGAGAGGAGCTCTCAGGTGCAGAAGGGGACTGCCCTCCAGCTCCTACAGAGTGCTGTTTCCAAACAAGCTGGGACAGGAGGTCGTCATGGGAGGAAGGCTCCCTCAAGCCATTGGTTCTTAATGTGGGAATCAGGAGCCTGATGGGTCACAGAATGCTGATATTTTTATATAGCAGTTCTTCATTATTTTATACACTTTCCTTTTATTCTTGTCATGCAGTTTTATCTTATATACAGTAAGATACAGTATATATATTTAAAAAAAGAATATTAATAAAGAATATATATATATAATAAATAATACTAATTATCTTTATTAAATGAATCATATTTAATAATATAAATAATGAATACAAATGGTATGGTCCCACACCCATACCATTTGGTGGTTTGGTGTATCATAACGTGGACTCTGCAGACCACTGCCACTGCCTTAAGATAAAATGATATGATATCCCCCCCAATATTAAGCTCCAGAACCAGTCAGAACTGCGTGCCCCTACCCCAGAGAAGGCTGCGTGGTTCCTGGACGCGGCTATCGCCGCGCGTCACAGCTGCCAGCGTCCGGACACCACCGAAGAAGAACACAGGAACTCACACATGCTGTTCACCTTGCATATATACCAGTACCGCATGGAGAAGGCTGGGAAAGGGGGGAGTAAGTATATGCGGCCGGTCCTGTTTGTATTCAGGACATTCTGTCAGCATGTCGTTTCACATATCTCCATGGCAATACTGTCACTGCTGCAGGGTGCATGTTTCTGCACCGCAATCTCCTTTGAGTAAACTGACCTGACCATGATCCGTATCCATATCCTCAATACACATGTGATTTGTAGTCCTCGGGGCACAGATTGGATGTAGTCCATCCAGTCTTCATTGAGATGTGACACATTATTCAAAATAACACACTGGAGGTGTGTGAGAAAAAACATCACAAATGTATGTGGAAGAGGTGAAATGTGTGTGTGTGTGTTAGTGTGCGTGTGTGTGTGCATGTGTGTGTGTGTGTATATTACAAAGATAGCACACAGGCAAGGAGGATGTTTGCTGCAGTGAAATATCTTAGATGTTGACATAAACAGCTATCTGGAGAATGCATATTATGCCACGACATGCCTCACTGTGACGCACACCCATTACAGTGGCTTGAACTCCTGGAATTTCAGGCCAGTATGACAATTGGCACAATTTATAACAGTCAACAACAGGCTTTATATAATGAAATTCAAGCTGAACTGGTGACATATTTACTGTGATGGAATGATTATTTCCTTTGTTTGTGAGTAACTGCACAGTAGTAAAGCTGGCATTTACTGTTGAACTGAGGCTTTACTTGGTGGTGTCTTAACTCAGTGGCTGTCAAAGTAGGGTCACGAGATTCATAATTAAATGTTTGAATAGAAAATATTAGAATAGAAAACAGTTTCATTTTCTTTACTGTGTAAGTAAGGATGTCTATGGAACCCTGAAGGTGATTTTTATTTTTTTACTTTAACCTCCAGGGGTCCGTAGAGTTCTCGATTTATTCTGTTGTGCTATCATCCTCTCACTCTTTTTCTCTCTCTCTCTCCCTCCCTCTCTTAACAAAGTGTCCGGAGGTCGGAGCCGCCTCCACCTATTGGACCTAGGCAGCTGTGATGTCAGTGCGCTTGGAGGTGGGCGGGGCAAGGATAGCTCCTCCCTTAGCCCTGCCCCTCTTTGCTTGTCTCTGTCTGCCCTTGGCAATGTGATCCTGGCGCTGGTTAATGGCAGCAAGCACATCCCATACAAGTGAGTTAGCGTGTGAGCGCTTGTGTGTGTGTGTGTATGTGTGTGTGTGTGTGTGTGTGTGTGGGGGGGGGGGTTGTAAGCAAATCACATCTGTGTTCTTCATAACAGTGTGAAGAAGAAGGCATATCATGCATTGCAGATTTCTGTTAACCAGAGGAGACAAGACAAAATGAGGATTGTTTTAAATGTGGTGGTATTGTGGAGGTGGGAGGGAGAAAAGGACTAAGGCGTGTGCTGAGATGAGATGGAGAGAATACTGTACTGTATGTACGAGGGAAGGCAGAAGTGTATTAATTGTACTTAGCTTTCAGGGAGTTGATGCTTTAAACAACAACAGCTGCTACTCCATATTCATGACCTCCATTTGGCCAGCTAACACGTCGAGACAAAAGCATGAAAACAATAAAATATACAATAACAAGTAAGGAAAGACAGAAAAAAGCCCTTTTATATCTTTTTTATATATTATTATTTATATATTATGCATTCCCTTCTCCTCCCTGGCTTGTTCCTTAACTGTATTTTTTATTTTTAAGGCTGTGTAGCTCTGTGCTTGGCTAATTTCACCACCAGGAATCACATTTACATTACAAAACACTGCCAGTTGCCACTTCATGCTGGAATTAAATATTAAAGACTGTATGTGAATGCACATACATGCATAAATACACACATGCACGCACTATACTGTATACACATAAAAAAGACTCACCTATAGAAATCCAGTGTGGGTCTGACAGTGTGTTGCAGATTTACAGTGTATTCCTTCCATTGAAGAATGCCCTGAGATGTCTCACACACACACTATCAACACACTACCTACTCACTACCAATGCACTGTGTGCAGAACAGTGGTGCTGCTTGCACATAGGGAAGAGCCCTGATATGTACTGTCTGACTACCCTGCATGCGCATTCACACATACAGGTGTTATTCTAGAGACCTTTTGTGGGAGTTAAGTGGCCTGGTCTCATTTGCAACTGTCCATAGTATTGAAGGCAAGTATTAAACAACATGGTCTGCAGATGGACCCTCGCCCCCATACACCATGTAGCCTCTGTTAATATGTATTGAATATAAAAGCCTGCAGCGGCTAGCAAAGGAAGGGGGGGAGAGGATAGAAGTGTATAAGAACACTAAATGGAGAGGTCACAATGGCGCACATATGGATGGATACGCTGTGTGTGTGTGTGTGTGCGTGTGTGGGTGTGTGTGTGGATATGAGAGGGGGGGGGGGGCTATGCTTTTAGTAAAGGGGGACAGCTGCATGAGGTATTGGGCCACATAGGAGCTGTGCTTACTGTCAGCCCCGCAGGTGCACGCACACACACACACACACACGCACACACGCACGCATGCACTGAATGATTGCAGTAGCCCACCCAGGAGATCGTCTTGTATTAAACACACCCCCTGTTCCATCTGTTATTATATTCTCACTGGGACATGGATAATCGTATTATGCTACATAATATTTAGAATTAAGGCTTGAGCGCTATCCGTTAAAACGGAGCGATTCTTGTCTTGGCAATTCATTTTTTAATATAATCATCATAATAGCTGATTCTAGCATGATAGCTGTTTGAATGTACATTTGCTACTAATAATAAACAATACTACTGATGATAATCATAGTTCCTGTTGTCAGTTAATATTATATTGCGTGTATGTGGCGTTTAAAGCTCTTTTGCGTGAAAGGTATTGAGCAGTAATAATGTGGTAAGTAATAAGGGGCCTCGTATACTTTGCAGGGGGGTCATGGGATTTGAGCTGAACCAGTGGAAACATAACTAGATTTGTCACACTATATTTGTCTTTTGTACTCATATATGTCTGTCTGTTACCAGGGACAGCAAGCTCACCATGTTGCTAAGGGAGTCGCTAGGCAACATGAACTGCCGTACAACGATGATTGCTCACATCTCTGCCTTGCCCAGGGATTTCTCCCAAACCCTCTCCACCATCCAGATCGCCTCGCGCGTCCTCCGCATGAAGAAGAAGAAAACAAAGGTCACAGTGGTGAGCCTCGATATGTGTTGAAAAACCAATTGCATTACCGTACTGGAAAAATCTAACTGAAGTGCAGAATACCTGCTCTGGGGAAATTACACAAAGCAGCAAGTCTTCTTTTGCAATATTTAAGTCACATTGTGTGCTGTTTTAAAGACACAGTAATTAGTATAAGAAGATTCCAGATTAAAGCCAACGTTACGTAACCAAAGTTATTAGTGGGAATGTTTTGTCATTATGTTTTACATTCACTTCCTGTCCGTTCTTAACCTTTCCCTCCTTTATCCCTTATTTACTTCCTCCTCCTCCTCCTCCTCCACCGCCTCCTCCTCAGCAGTACACCTCTAGCTCCTCGGGAGGTGAGAGCTCCTGCGAGGAAGGCCGCATGCGCCGGCCGACTCACCTGCGACCTTTCCATCACCGCGGCGATACGGACGCCGACCTCCCGTTGCTCCGCCTCTCCAGCGATCCGGAGGAGTACTCCAGCAGCGAGCAGTCGTGCGACACGGTGATCTACGTGGGCCCCAACGGGGCGGCCGTGTCCGACCGGGAGCTGACTGACAACGAGGGGCCGCCCGAGTTTGTACCCATCATCCCCGCGCTGCTCCACGGAAAGGGCTCGGAGCAGCAACCAGCACAGGGTCAGGCCCCTGGAGCGCAAAGCAAGGTGCTAGCACACACCTACCACCAGCATACTGATAGCCACACTGTGTCAAGGGTAGTGTTCAGCCAGGCTGCTCCCCGCTGTTGTACAGTACGTGTCCGTTCACTAGAGTACCGGTTGAGGTCGCTCATTTGCTTGATTAGAGGTATTTACAGGTATATGTGTAATATTGTGTTCATGTCGTGGACGCTTGCTGTTCTCATAAATGAAATCAAATTGTTATTGCTGTAAACACGTCATGTCTGCTGCTGGCCTGTTCAGGGGGGTTAAGCCCTTGTTAGACACCCATAAACCTAACATATGAGGAGATAAAGATAATTGTTAAATGGCATTCTGCTTTATGTTTTAATAAATTGCTTATGCCAGACGCGAGTGGCCTGAACGAAAAGGCTTTATGTTCTAATAAATTGCATTTACCAGATGAGAGAAAATAGAATAAATACAAAATGTAATGGATGTTGATGATTTGGCCCTTTGGTTGATGCACTGGCTCTGGTACTGCCCTGTGTACTGACAGCCAGAGGCCCAGGCCCAGACTGGCTGCCCCGCCTCCCAGCTCGTGTCTCAGCCCCCCCAGTCTCTGCTGGGACATTCGCTGGCTCCCGTTCCAGAGGAGGGAGCGGAGTGCCTCAAGTGCAACACGTTCGCCGAGCTGCAGGAGAGACTGGACTGTATCGACGGCAGCGAGGAGGTGAAGATGCTCTTTTGTGCTTTCTTATTCACAGGAATGTGCAGAGAACGTAAATGGTAAACAGACTGCATTCATATAGCGCTTTTATTCAAATCACTTCACATTCACCTATTCACACACTGATGTTTGAACCCACAACCTTCTGGCTGGGAGCCCAACACGCAGACCACTAGACCATCCTCAACACACTGAAAAGAGCTCTCAGAGGACATGCACACCCACAGCAACAGAGAACGAAATGGTCAAGTCAACAGGGCGTTCAGCTATGCTGCGTAGACGTAAGCCAGCTTTGCTTAACCTGTACACCCTGTCATGTCAGGTGGCGAAGTTTCCCTTTGAGGAGGTCCCGGCCAGTAAACAGGGAGCCAAACAGGAGCCAAGTGCAGCCCCAGCTAGTCCAGCCTCTACTCCTGCTACTGCTGCTCCTGGTAGGCGCAAATATCAAATGTCCTTGTATCAGAATGAGTCATATGAACAAACAGTAATATAAACAATTGTACTGTAATGTAAGTTGGTTTGGATCAAAGCCTCTGCCAAATGCTGTAAATGTAAATAGACCTAACATAGCTGCTCTATAGGCTAGTATAGTCAAGTACTACTAGCCTATTTAGACCCAGAGGTCTTTGTCTTTTGATGTTGATAATAGGGAAACAAGTAATATAACTCCTTAAGAATACATTCTTGAACACTACAGGCACTGTGGCTCCTCGAGGGGTTGCTGTGGAGATCTCCTCCTCTCCAGGAGCCAGCAGGCTGAGAACCAATGACCAGCAGCTGCAGGAGATCAGGGAGGTTGTGGAGGAGGCGGAGCTGGCTCACACCATGATCCACAGCCTGGCCCAGAGCTCTGGCTCCTGCTGGGCTACAGCTACTGGTACCAGGAGCGTCACTGGGAGCAGCTTTGTCACGAGCAACTCCCTGCAAAAAGCCAAGGGCACCGCACTTCATGGCAGGTGACTGACAGGGGGGGCGGGGCCTGTCAATCAGCAGGCTGGTTCACTAATAGGCCGCTGACAGTAAACATGAATTATTCTGGTAGCTTCTACTGTGCCTATTAACAACGCACCTGCTGTTTTCTGATTGATCAGCCGAGAGTCTCTGAGCCCTTGCAGTAGCAGTGAGGGCAAGGCCCGGCCAATAGGATCACCTCGTCTGGGCATAGCCAGCCTCACCAAAACCTCCGACTACAAGTAGATAACACACACACACACTATTCTATGAGGTGGCCAGCAGCCTGTACTCTCCAGTATAAATGTATTCCTCCCTGTATGTGATGTTGTTCCTACACTGCACCCCCCCCCCCCCCCTCCCCCCCCCCCTCCTCCCCCCAGGCCTCCTTGCTCACCGTCCCAGCGCTGTAAGGTGTACACCCAGAAGTGTGTGATGCCGGGGACACCCCCTCTCTCCTCACACAGCCTGGCGCAGGACGGCCAGGCCACAGACTCGCTGACACCCGACAGTACGCTCTGCTGCCTAACTTTAACGCATGCGTTTATTGCCTATACCTCCTGCTCACTTCCTCTTAGAAGTACGCCACTTCACTTTTACGTTATCATGAAATGTAATTACGTCGCTTATCAGCAATGGGTGGCAGGTGAACAGGCCCCTCCCCCCCCGACCCACCCAAAACAATGATTAAAATATGGCTGCAGTTTATAATTAGCCTAACAGGATGATTACAAGCCCCCTTTCCTCTTTGTGCTCTCCTGTGAGTTCACGTTGTATCTGATCATTTTTCATGCTGTGTTCTTCTTTGTTAATCATCTCATGCCTGCAGGGTCACTGCGGTTTCATAAACAATAACCATGCATTTCGTCATTCGTCAAAACACGTTGTAATTATAGTCGACGGTAGTATCATTAAAACAGTAAACAGTGTCTCCTGCACTTGATCTCAGTTGTGAGAAAGATCTTTTTTGATTTATTTATGTATATTTAAATTTAACCTATTTTTTAACCAGGCAAATCTTGCTGAGATTAAAATCTATTTTTCAGTAGAAATCTGGCCAATAAGTAGCATAAAACAACATACAACAAAGTATAACACACAACATGATCAACAGTAGTTATACATACCATTAAACATGCATGCATGAATAAAAGCCTCATTAGATCAGTAGACCAAGTGATGTGTGTGTGTGTGATTCTGCAGACAGCTTAGCAGCAGACAGTGGCCGTTCATCGACAGAGTCCTTGCTGTCCAGGACTTCCCCTGTGGGCATGAGTCTGCAGGTCCAAGAGCCAGCTCCCTGTCTGTCTGCCAGCCTGGGCTCAGCGGAGACACTGTGTGATGACGATGTCCCCCAGATACCCATGGACACCCACAGGGAGGGTGAGGCACTGTGAACCACACAAACATGACATCAAACGGAAGTCAGTAACCATGGTCACACCAACAGGATTTATGGAGCAAATGCTGTATAATTAATGTATGTTAACCTGCCTTGCGTGCATGTTAGTGTGGGTTTGTGTGTGTGTGCGCATGCATGTTTGTGTGTGTGCGTGTGTGTGTGTGTTGCCCACAAAGCATTTGTTTTGGTCTATGCTTGTGCAACCAGAGTATCCACTTAATTAGCATTTTACCACAGAGATAAACCACGCATCTCTGAACTACTGTTCCATTCCCTGCACCTCCCAAGGCCCAGCGGTATCTCTGGCCTCCATTGGGGCTGTCTGTGTGGGGGAGGATGAGCTGGTGTACAGCCTGTCTCCTGGAGGTGGAGAGTCTCTGGTGGAGACTGAGGCCTGTGAGGGTCCAGGCAGCAGCATCAACAGCTTCAACAGTGACTGTGGCTGCTCTGCCGCGCTTGCCTCGGTCTCACAGCCTGTCTGCATTACCGGCGGTGTGGGAGAAGACGCGCCCGCACTGCATTATGGGAAGTCTGCCGTGACGTCCTCCGGGGTGGCAGAGGTGGTTGCCATGGCGGAGGTCTGTGTCGTGTGGCGTATATATATATATCCTAATACGAACTCGCATTGAGTCAGCCGTTGTGTTACCGTGTGTGACGATATACAACACTCCTCCTGTAGGTGGCCATGGCCAAGCTACGCCTGGAGGGAGAGGCACTAGCCACGGGGAACCCCGGCTGCGGCTCACCCATCTCCTCCTGGCTCAGTGACGTGAGCGTGGGCAGCGACGCAGACCAATCCCTCCACAGCTTCAGCCAGTCCCAGAGCCAGCAGGGAGAGGCTTTGGCTGAGCACGACCACAGCCAAAGCCTCTCCTCCGCAACAGAGGAGCCCTCAGAGGCCACCGAAGGTCACGGAGGATCTGCAGCCCCGAGGAGAGGAAGCATGGACGGGCAGCTTGCGCTTTCAGACGGACGGGGAACCGCCAGCAAAGACAGGCTGAAGAAACTGGCTCCCTCTACGGGTCAAACCGGCCACAACGGACACATCTCCCCCTTCAAGACTAACGTCAGTGTTCACCCATGTGTGGTCGTCAAGCCCATGATCTTGCAGGAGCCTACAATCCTCTCCTCTCCTGCCAAGACCAGCCTGATCAAGGACCCACTCAAGGCCGCTCCCATCCACACACAGCATTTAGCTTCCATGTCCAGCGAGATGAGCTTCGAAGACCCCTGGCAGAAGCGCTGTGTAGAGGAGCTGAGGTCTAGGGAGATGGTGTGTGAAGTGAAGCCAGAGAAGAGGCAGGTAGAGCAGGTTAAGATCCATCAGGTGGGCCTGAGTGGGACCTATGGAGAGAAGACTGGCTCTCCAAGCCAGCTCAGCTCCTCCAGGGATGGTGAGGAACGTGAATTTAGGTTGTGACTCATTACAATGTTAAACTCACCGTTTCGTTATTCAGTTTATTATGAATTCAAAAACGGGTTTTAATGAAAACATTTTTAAGAAAGAAATTTATATATTTTTTAAACACGTTACATTAAAAGTGAAATTGACCATTTCTTTCTCTTTGTCTTCACTGCCAGGTGTAAACTGGGTTGAGGCGGTCTCCTCTCCTGATTCCATTAAGAGGGTGGTGGACGGCTGTGATATGGTGGCAGCGGTTGCCCAGGGACACTGTCTGACTAACACCGAGGTCCACTACAGCTTTGACATTCACCGTACGGCCAGTCTGCCTCGCGGCTGGCACAGGCTCAACTGCCACGACGGCCTCGGCAGCGGAACGGAGTACCGCAGCCTGGCTGTTACCACGTCGACGCCCTGCAGCCCTCGAGCCACGCTGGACCGGCGGGGGTCCACGGGAAAGCAGGGCCTCTTCGCCCACAAGCGCGGGGTAATCCCTCCCCTGCCGCCTGTGAGAAAGTCCAGCCTGGACCAGCGGAACAGGGCCGCCGGCCCCCCCCTCAGCCCTCTCCACCAACCCGGCCGCGGCCTCTCAATGGCGGAGGACATCGCCCGGCAACGTGGCTCCAGCGTGGATAGCAGCAGGCTGTTCAGCGCCAAGCTGGAGCAGCTAGCGAACAGAACGAACTCACTGGGCCGGGCCCACGGCGCCCATGGCAGCCCCGCCCACTACGACTGCTTCTCTTTGGAGAGAGGGGAGAGCTTGAGAGGGGGAGGGCTGAGGGGGGACAGCACCATGCCACGCACCGGCCGCAGCCTGTCCCGCGCCGGCTCCGCCTCGTCGACCGGGAATGCGAACGGCAGTGCTCCTGGCATGGGTGCCAGTGTCAGCGCCCCCCAGTCCCCGGCCAAAACAAGCAGCCAGACTAAGATCTCAGCGGTCAGTAAGCTTCTTATGGCCGGTGGCCCCAAGGCCAGGAGTCTGTCTGCCTCCAGCACCAAGACGCTCAGCTTCTCTACCAAGTCTCTCCCACAGGCCGTCAACCGCAGCTCCAGCCTCCCCCCTCATGGCAAGGTAGGGAATCTGAATGTGAACTATTTGACTGTATATACAGTATACATACAATAATATGCTGTGCGTACCATCTAGGGCTGCTTGAAAAAGTCAAGACGAATGTCGCTTACCGACCGACCGACTGACTGACCGACGACCTTGTTTAAGTCAATTTTTAAATCACGATCATTTAGCACAAATACTCAATGACTATGGAAAGATGTTGCCGTTACTGCACTTATAAAACAATTAAACAAATAAACAGTGAAAACACCTTCAACTGTGAAATTTCCCTTTAATACTTTTCCCGTTGATGATTCATTTTCACCCCGGGAGGGGCGAACGTGCGTGTCATTCAGAATACGAGACAAGACTATATGAGTTTACAAATACGTTTTTATCTTTCTTTTTGTTAGGAGCCGAAAAAGAATACTATTATACTATTATACATATTATTCCACTCTTCTTATGTACAAAATGAACAAGGTTGATGTTGAAGCTCTAGCTCCCCCCCACCCCCCACCCCAGCCCCAGGGCCCAGTGCCGGCCGCCCTGCAGCCACAGGGGCCCTCTCCTGGTTCCTGGTCTACCCAGTCTCTGAGCCGTAGCCGCGGTGGAAGCCTGGCTGCCAAGCTGCCTCTCCGCGCTGTTAATGGTCGGATATCGGAGCTTCTCCAGGGAAACGCAGGCTCCCGCTCTAGGGGCCACGGCCAGGCAGGGACCACTGAAGCTGGGGAGGAGAGAGGGGCCGCTCCAGTCAGGTGTGTAAATGAAAGAGGGAGGCCATTGTATGTGACGGTTTACTCCCCTTGGTTAATTGTTATTGACCACTCCTCCTTCTTTTCTGCTTCTAGTGGAGGAGTTAGTGGAAGTGGAGGAGGTGGAGCTGGAGGTATAGCTGGAGGAGGAGGAGCCCTAGTAGAGGAGAAGCCAGCAGTGGTCCAGACACTGCCCTCCCCCTACAGTAAGATCACAGCTCCAAGACGGCCACATCGCTGCAGCAGTGGCCATGCCAGTGACAACAGGTACTGATGTGTATGGAAGATGGATATGTCTTGTATTAAGATGATCTATTTCCCTTGACAGCATTGTTCTTCATTAGCTGTGTTCATATGGACTGTGTTCATATGGACGACTGTGTTCATATGGACGACTGTGTTCATATGGACTGTGTTTATATGGACTGTGTTCATATGGACGACTTTCTTCATATGGACGACTGTGTTCATATGGACGACTTTCTTCATATGGACGACTTTCTTCATATGGACGACTGTGTTCATATGGACGACTTTCTTCATATGGACGACTGTGTTCATATGGACGACTTTCTTCATATGGACTGTGTTCATATGGACGACTGTGTTCATATGGACTGTGTTCATATGGACGACTTTCTTCATATGGACGACTGTGTTCATATGGACGACTGTGTTCATATGGACTGTGTTCATATGGACGACTTTCTTCATATGGACTGTGTTCATATGGACGACTGTTTATAAGGACAACTGCGTTCATATGGACGACTTTGTTTATATGGACTGTGTTCATATGGACGACTTTGTTCATATGGACTGTGTTCATATGGACGACTTTCTTCATATGGACTGTGTTCATATGGACGACTGTTTATAAGGACAACTGCGTTCATATGGACGACTTTGTTTATATGGACTGTGTTCATATGGACGACTGTTTCATATGGACAACTGTTTTCATATGGACAACTGTGTTCATATGGACAACTATGTTTATAAGGAGGACTGTGTTCATATGGACGACTGTGTTCATAAGGACAACTGTGTTCATATGGACTGAGTTCATAAGGAGAACTGCATTCATTGTGCATTTATCACAATACAATACACCCGATTAATACGAAGACATGCCACAAAATTCATAATGGTTTAGTGACTGGAGGTCATTTTAACCAGAATATTTTCCATGTGTTATAGCAATATATTTCTCAAGTGGTTGTTTTTTAGGCCTGCATCCCAAAATTAGATTAACGTTGTCATTCCGAGTGTCGACAGATATCCGAACAAAGCATTTTGATTGATTTCATGATTTTCAATAAAACACCACCATGTGAGATTGTCACCATGTGAGATCCATCAGGATCTAAACCTTAGGGAATACAATTTAAAGATTGTGTAAAGCAAATATAGAGATAAGCTTGGAAATACTTTACATATGTTATCAATCCATTCCCTCAAACATGTGAAAACACTGTTAACTATGTAGTATCACACTGTAAAGTAAAACCGTTTTAGACTGTATTTCATAATTTCTCTGTTCAGGATTTTTTGGGAGGGCCAGAAACGGGGGACATTATATGTAGCTGGTCCCCCAATTTGCATACCCCTCCCCGTAACACCACGAGGATATAAAAGCGTAGAGAGCGGTCGAATCAGCTCAGTATTTATCCTGCTCCAATCCAAGTTATTAGTCTACTAAATCTACTGTCCTTTAACAGCCCACAGTCTGATCGCTGTGCCTTCATTGTAGAAATAAGCACACAATGTGGTTGAGTCAATGTGCATAATTTGAAAGCTACTTGTTTAGTAGCCTAGCCGACCTGCTAACACCCGGCGGCCAAATCCAGTCGGCATTCTCGTGTTCAAATCAGCATCCAAATCATCCAGCTGTCTTTATGTAGTCCACTCCTCTTTCCAAAAGAAAATATAAACCACATATCCAAAGGAAAAAATCCAATCCAACAAGCTGTAGGCTAGATTTACTTGACAAGAACAGCATCTCACAGCATCTGCAGGTGTCATGCCACAAAGTGATCTGCTAAAAAGTGGTCTGTTGGAAACTGATTTCTGCCCACGAGAGCACACACAGCCCTATATTATAACCAATCTAATCCTTTTTAAAGTGAAAACACAACTCATAATATGCAAGTAGACATTTTCCAATCAATGTTCGGCTGAGGAAACCTTTTTGGCACAACACCACGGTATAGAGTTTACTGTAGAACACGTGATGGGTGTGGTTACAGCGCCTTCTGATGACACACCCCCAGTGCTTGAGAACAGATAATGCTGGTTATATTTTTACGCTTTTGAAACGTAATTTGATATACTTGCCGACTTTTTTATTAATTCATATTTGGCTGGGTGGTTAATATTACCTTTTTATGTGGTGTGACAAACTCAAAACACAAATGTATGTTTGCTTTGCACAATCTTTAATGTCCTGTAATAAAAGCACTTTGAGACCTATAACGTACAACACATATGTTGCACATGAGGGCATCTGTACATTAGCAGTAAGCAGCCAGGTGTAGCCCAGCCTTACAGCCGACCTGTTGTCTTTTACAGCAGTGTGCTGAGCGGAGAGCTCCCCCCGGCCATGGGGAAGACGGCCTTGTTCTACCACAGCGGGGGCAGCAGCGGCTACGAGAGCATGCTGAGAGACAGCAGCGAGAACACAGGCAGCACCTCCTCGGCACAGGACTCCCTCAGCGAGCACAGCTTCGCCACCACCTCCTCCAGACGCAGCTCCAAGAGCAGCAAGAAGAGCAGGAGCACCACCGGTGCAGTGCCCTTTATTACCCATATTAACACATGCTTTTCATGTCCGCGGACTGTACGTGACGTAATTGTCGTCAGGCATAACTTTCCAGACATGTTTTCGATGCCTGCGCATGTGCTGAAGCGCAGACGGCAATGGATGCCCTACTAAGCTCACAAACGAGGGTTTATAAACATATACATTTGCTTATTTCCCAGCGAATCACTTAGTTACGGCAATATTGTTCACTGGAAACAATGTGTGCACATTGAAATTGTAGTTATAAATATCCAAATAATAATAATATATATATAATATAATTCCAAATATGCGTGAAGTATATTTTGAACGGCCCGAGCGCCACACATTTGGTAGTATACCTGGGCCTTTACGCTGCGGAAAGCTCCCTGTATTGCTGTATTTGAGCGATCTGGTACTGATTCTCAGGTCATGTACACACAGACCTCATGTCATTACTTATCCCTGTCTCTTTTGTGTCCGCATTGTTGAACCTGTGTGCAGAACATCTGACACCCTCTGTATGATCGGTTCCATTGATTATAAGACGTTTGCTGACCTCAGGTTCCTATGTCTGCACAACCTGCTGTGTGCGTGTGCGTGTGCGTGTGCGCGCGCGCGCGTGTGTGTGTGTGTGTGCGTGCATACAGGCTTTAAGGTGAGGCAAAGAGAATGGTATGAGGAAAGTTGATTGAGTTGTTAATGAGAGAATGGAGAAAACAGATACTAGGGCACGATGCAATTGCGACCTTAATTGTACCAGCGGGCACCATTAGCTATGAACCAATCAGTCAACCAATCAGTCCTACTGTACATTAAAGCCCTGTGGTCTTAAATAACACTCCTTAACTCACCATCACTCCAATGCCATTGAAAATAGAGGACTGTGATTAATAAAACTTACAGTATGAATCCAGCTATAACAAAACGCAATGGGCTGAGAAGAGGACTGGAAGAATGAGGTCATTGATGGAGAGAGATGGACGTGCAAGCTCGTAATGTAGAAATGCGCTATGAGATCAGATGAAGCGCGTTATAGGGCACAATGAGAGAGCTGTGGTGAAACAGCCAGCTGGGTGGAGAAGGAGCCAGGTAAAGGTGACCCTGAGCACCCAGCTGTGAAATGGTGGCTCTCTTGTTGCAGCTCATTATCAGCATACATAACACTGTGAGCCAGCAAATGTGGCAGCCAAATGTCAGTTAGCCAGCCTGATGGACACACACACCAATCAGAACATAGACACACGATAGCTCCAGGTGTGTCATTCAATGAGAATTAGCATCCCAATGCCATCCACACTGCCTCTGTATAGAACACAGTGAGAATAGTCCAATTTAATTGTATTCATCGGTGGAATCACTTAGTGCTTTATCACCTTAACCATCTTACGTGACATGGCCAAAAGAGGAGCTGTGTGTGTTTTAACCTATTCTCTGCATATAATGGTGAAATCTACAGCACTTGTATTACTGTGTCAGCTAGATTCAAGCCCCATAGCAAACGCACACACATGAAAGCAGGCAGACCACTGTGGGCGCTGGAGGCTGAAGTTACGAAGGATCACAACGAACCAGAGATCACTTGAATCTGACCACACAGCACAGAGTGTACCGTAGCATCATCTGAGGATGCGCCGGGTTAGCGGGTTAGCATTCCCACAAAGCAAGTCCAGACACGGTGCAGTGCTGAAGAGGGATCTGCCCCCATTTGTTGTCTAAAACGAGACAGATTGTGTGGATAAAACAGCACATTCTCTATAAATCAGGCTGGTTCAAGAAGACACAAAGGCGCCATTTATGACAGACTTCAGGAGCGGGAAGGGGGGGGGGGGTGGGGGTTTGGTATAGAGGATGAATGAAAGGGAGGAAACAGCAGTGCCAAGGACTAAAATGTTGAACGTGTTTATAAATTTACCAGATGACATTTTCTCTCTTTCTCCTCCATGTCTCTCTCTCTCTCTCTCTCTCTCTCTCTCTCTCTCTCTGTCTCACTAACTTTCTTAAGACTTTAAAGTTGTGCAGCTCTGCTCATTGCTCTCTCCCTCTCTCTCTCTCCTCCTCCGTCTTTCTCTCATCCATTCTGCTGTGTAATAAAACACAAATGGTTGGATGTGGCTGCTTGACCTTTCTGCGCTGCACTGAGAGCAGAAGACAGCTGTAACCTTATTAAAATCACCTTGTTCTCTCTCTCTCTCTCTCTCTCTCTCTCTCTCTCTCTCTCTCTCTCTCTCTCTCTCTCTCTCTCTCTCTCTCTCACACACACACACATACACACGGATCCCTTATCTCCTACCTTGTGATGAATCAGATAACTCACACCGCGGCAGATTCGCGACTGCCAATTTCTATGCAAATGCCAGCTCTGACGTGTGTGTGCGTGTGTAGTGTATTCATTCCAGTGTAGTGGGCATATCAGAGTGACCCGCTGCTCTTATCTCTGCACGATATGACCACAGACATAACTTTATGATCGCTTTCCCGTAGCCACACACTTTCTCCTTCATCCAATCTTTGGTTATATGCAACACCAACATTGTGTTCAGTCTGTTTGCTGGCATCCCAGGTGTGAATAGAGCTCA
The DNA here is from genome assembly GCA_026546735.1 of Forbesichthys agassizii. Lineage (NCBI taxonomy): Eukaryota > Metazoa > Chordata > Actinopteri > Percopsiformes > Amblyopsidae > Forbesichthys > Forbesichthys agassizii. Next base: position 16,633 of record JAODLL010039486.1, read on the forward strand.
GTTAAACACTGTGCTGTGTGACAGTCAGTGGCTCTAATGAGGATGACTATGAGGACGTTTTTATGGAGTTTGTAATACTCATTCCACTCAATTAAAACCATATTCAAATCTCAGGCGGCCCTATTCTAACTCCATAGTGAAACTCAATATGTCCGTACACTAGTTCTAGAGGAGCTTAGAACTGCTGTTGCAGCTGAGGCTCAAGGTGGTGTAAGGAGGTCTGTGTGTGCCTCTTTAAGGGGAAGACACTGCTGTGGGACATTGTGCTGATGTGCTGCATTATGTTGTTATGAGTCATTCCCTTCTCTCTGTGGTGTTCAGGCCTGCAGCGGAGACGTCTCGTCCCCGCCTTGACACTGGACTCCTCTCCCACTCACCGGTCCTCCAAGCCCGCGCTCACCTCCTCGTCGTCCTCCTCCTCCAGCCCCAGTGCATGCTGGGTAGACGGCCCGCTGGGGCCCCCTTCTTCCTCGTCGCCGCGTGCCACCGCCGCGTCCAACCCAGAATCCTTTGAGATCAAGGTGTACGAGATAGACGATGTGGAGCGAATGCAGCGGAGGAGAGAGAAGGGGGGCAAGGTAGGTCGGAAAGGGGTGCTGGGTGACAACCAGACAGACAGACAGACAGACACAGACAGACAGAATGGTAATGAGGGGCAAATAAACCACAGGTTCTCAAAGTGGGGACTGTAGTATTCCGTATGTTTTATTGTTGTTATTGTAGTTTTATCGTGTAACCTTTTGTTTTTACCGTCATCTTAAAAAAGTGCAGCCCAATTATTTTGTTGGCCACGAGTCAAAAAGTTTGAAAAACACCTAAATTAAATTGGAAACATCATGAGAGCAGTGGAATACATAAAAGACAAAAAGGTGGATTTCACCCGATTCCACTTAAAGTGAAAGCTGTGGAGGGCGAGAGATTAAAAAATAAGGGAGCTCTGTGGGTGGGCTAAGGGGATGATAAGGAGAGCAAGTAATGATAGTAAAGATGAAAGGCACAGGGAGAGTGCTGAACAGGCGTAGGATTCAAATTAGCAATACATCAGATAGCTCCATCCAGAAGCAAAGAACTTCAAACTGAAAACCTAAATCCCCTAAAGCGACACAATTTGGATTTTCCACTTTAAATGTTTTACATGAAGGATTTAACGCAAAATTATCATTACCCAAATTAATCCAATCAATTCTTGTTACAATTAACTGTAAAGCCTCTATGAGGACAGAATATTTTGTTCCTCCTCTGAATTAACACGATCAAGACTAAAATACCACAGAACATTAAAAACCTCCTGTTTCAAACAAAGAATATTCTCACTGAAACTGTTTTTATGTATTAATGTAATTCATATATTTGTCAACAATGCAAAAGGAAGGGATTGTAGAGGCACCATGATTTATAACAAGTACCAGTATTATTAAGTACCAGTGATTCTGAATTGTAACCCTGAGAGGAGATTCTCAGTAATGCATTTTTTTTCTGGTTCAAAAATGCTCCAATTATCATTTTGCAGGGTAACGGAGAACACACCATCTCTCTCTCTCCTTCTGTCTGTCAGGAGGTGGTGTTTGTGAGCGCCAAGCTTCGTGTCTTGGAGCACCGTCAGCAGCGTATCAGTGAGGTCAGAGCCAAGTACCAGTGTCTGAAGAGGGAGTTGGAACAGACCAAACAACACCTGATGCTGGAACCACACATATGGACCGCAGAGTGTAAGTCTGTCTGCCAAGGTGTGGCTGGGCGAGCATGACATGGACAGGAATAATGAGAGATTCCATGAAGCATCTGTTAGCATGACACAGATTCACATGATCTGTGTTTATATCCTTTATCATCCACACAAAGCCTACTCCATTAGCTTGACTACCATTAGCTAGACACATGTAATCAATATGAGTTGATTAAAGATACATTTACGTATTAAACCTGTGTGTAGCATAGTGACACTGTCAATGTGTATAATAAACATCCTCTCTCTCTGTCCCTCTCCCTAGTTGAGTTGCAGCAGACCTATGAGGTTGACTCTCTGGAGTACCTTGAAGCGCTGGAGAGTGTGACAGGCAAACTGGAGAGCAGGGTGAACTTCTGCAAAGCTCACCTCATGATGATCACCTGCTTTGACATCTCCTCCAGACGTAGGTAGACGGATGGAGGGGTTAAGAGCTGGAAGAAATGAGAGCCGGACTTGTAGATGTCGTAGGTGTCAGCCTTTAGAAACTTTTCAAAAATGTCCCGAAACAAATCCTCACTGGACGATAAAAGCCCTATTGAAGGTGACGGTTTTATATCTCCTCCAAACGCAAAAATGCTGAACAACAGCTGACATTGTTAGACCATAAAGGGATGGACAGCCCAAAAAGCCTCTCTTTGAATGAGATAGAATGATGGTTGGTGTGGGAATGCATTTAAACGTGCAGAGACAAAGTTGAACTTAACGAGTCTTTCACTTTCACTTGAAGGAGAAACACCATCCACATAATGAATGGATGATATACCTTGTTCACAGCATACAGTAGGAGACATGTAAGGGGACGTGCTATTTTGGAAGAGATGGTAAAAAAAAACAAGTGGAAGAGAAGCATTATTGTAATCTCCAATTGTGTTTGGCACTTTTTAGAGTTTAGATGAGAGCTTGGTTGTAAATACACAGTGTCCAGACTGAATAATGACCTGCTATTGTTGGGCATAATAAATAAAAGAATAAGTAGAGAATGGAAAAAAAGCAAATTGCAAGATGGTGATGAAGTGCCTTGTGAACACACAATACCGAAACCTAATTCTCTTGTATTTGTGTACATATTGTATGGTGCTAGCGTTGCCATGGTGACAAAATAAACCACAAAAGATCATGCTCTGAAAAAAAGCTCAAATAATGTACATTTAAACATTTTGCCAGCACAATTTGCAGCCTCACTGCATTTCAGCACAGGTTAGTACTGCACAAGTATGTCTGGATGAGCCTAAACTGAAAGTGTTAATGACAGTGTATATTTAACCTCACAACATGAGAAATATTGACCTCTTTAAAGGACCAAATAAATCATTTTAAATGTATTCAATAAAAATAAAATAAAAATCTATTTGCTTGGGTCAATGTCAAATTTTAAAGTCTTTTTATATATTACACTTAAAACATAATCTTTTAAAATGTTGAGACACCGTAGATTACGTAAACGTAAAGATATAATTAGATCTTACGTATGGTTAAATGATATAGTGTATCGTATCCACTGTCTGCCTAACATGCTGTTTTTCAAGTTCTTTGTATATGTATTGTTCTATTCTAGTCTAAAAAACTGTATGTGTTTTATAATATGGTATATCTTTTCTTATTTGAGGGCAATGGGACCATGTGGAGATCAGATAATGTAGTTGGACAATGGAACCAGTGGGTGTGAAAGACAGTTATAACGGCTCAAATAATTGGCATAGCCCTATCAATATATAAGCTCCTAGGTGAGTAATTAATCCAAAAAAATGATAACGTCACTTTAACATATTTGACACTAAAAGAATCTGAAAGTATCTGATGTCAGCCCAACATTATAAAGGACACATTTAGATAGTCTTTGTCAAATGTTTAATCAGATGACATTGTCAAACAAAATGTTAATTCTGTGGAAGTCTTTCTGGTTCCACTGTTACAGTACAACATTTTGATAATATTTGTTAATATTATTAGACAGTATCTGGTGCTTCAGATGTTTCTGATCTAAATGTTTGTACAAATATAAATATATGATATAGTCTGTTTTCCTCAGAAATGCATAATCCTTCTAATACTTATCATCATCATCATCATCATATTCCTCTTCTGAATGCCCTTAGCCCCTAAAGCAGGGCTATTCAACTTGAATAGCCCTGCCCTAAAGCATGTATCGGCATTCATTTACCTCACAGGAAAAGAAGGGAGGAGACGTTGACATTACAGACAAGGAAATATTTCAATGACCCTGGTTATTTTTGCTAAATTGTCATTGTCATATGTTATTTTTACAATTAAAATGGACTGGATTAACTTGTTCAATATAAACGTTCTAGGTTTAAAAACATTCAAGATAAAAAAGTGTCATAGTTAAGCAAATTGTGCCAAAATGTGTTTGAGAAACAAGGTTTTTCTCGTGTTCTGTGATATCATTGAGCCCTCCTAAACATATTTTATTTCTGCCTATCACACAATTTTGTTGTGAATGATTACATTTTATTTATTTAAGTGAGAAGGTTCAGTAGCTTCTTATTACATTATTTATACAGCTTATGATTTCAAAAGTACTATGCATTAAAAAAAAATAGATAACTGTACATACTATTCCTAAATATATCTATACACATACTGTATCATAGTCATTTTTTCTATATTTTATGTGGATTTGTTCTGCTCCCGTCCAGAGTTGTATGGGTTTGTGTTTCCTTAAACATTGTCTACCAGAGTAGCTTACTTACATTTATAGCATTTTGCAGACTCTGCTTACTTGACTAATATTGGTTTTCTTAACAAATAATTAATGCAACGAGCAGGAACTACCTTCAATTTTATGGAGACATATATATATACATATATATATATATATACATATATATATATATATACATATATATATATATACATATATATATATATACATATATATATATACATACATATACATACATATATATATATATATATATATACATACAT
>JAODLL010039496.1:0-21302 GCA_026546735.1 Forbesichthys agassizii
ATAAATAACTGCATTTTAACCTACGCATTATTGCGCATAAAATGATATGTGAGTCGGACTTATTAAAGCAAAAAAAAAATCGAAAATTTTTATATCAAATTATTGTAATTAATATATTTTTGATACTAATTAATAGCTGTCATATTGGTTTGATGACATTAACCGCAGTTGTATACTCTCTTATATGGTACAAGTACAGTATACGATATGCAGTGCACATGCAATTGCAAACACATCACAGAGAACATGCTGGGCCCAGGCACAGTCTATTTTCTGAGGGTGGAGGTTACAAAGTTGCCCATTTTTGTATGGACTCTGGCCTTAAATCTCATGTACATTTCTCAGTCTATGTTTTTGTGAGCCAGGGTGGGTCCCAGTGTGAGGACGCCTATTTTGTAGCTCCCTCTGGACTCCCCATAATATCTTCCCTACTAATGTATCCTCCCTCGCCAGTTAATTTGGAGCAGAGCTTACTTGTGGGACAAATGTCAGTTATTTTCTGACTGAGGCAGCTGATGGCCTAAATCACATCAACTCAAGGGGGATTGGCTGATTTGGTGGCTTATGCTCATTCCCAACAGTATTTCTGTTGTATTTCTAATGTTAGCTGAAATCTCAAGTTAAAAAAGAATTAACTTCTTCCTCTCCACACGGAATAACCGTGAGGGTTATATCTATTTTGTGCTGTCCCGATTACCTGTGTAATGTGACTTTTGTGTCCCGCAGGTGGCTATAGTGGGTCCTGTTCTTTCCCCCTGGGTGTCCTGTCCTGTGTCATGAGTAAGTTTTAATAGTAAAATATGGATAATATTGTATTATATATATTTCATAAGAGTACAACTTTATATATGCTTGTTAAAGCCTATCATTACAACCCAGATAAAATAGAGCAATTTGAAATTTTATAAACCAACAAAAACAGGTTTTTAAGCAGCACATAGAATAATTGTTACTGTACAGTTGAGTTTGCCAAATTGTGTATCTAAGGCTGCAGTTTGCTTGTCGTGATGTAGGGAATTCATGTATATTTTCTAAAGGAGGAAAATGTTGTCACCACTCAAAATATCCACTTGTTCAGAACATTTTGTAACAATGTTTTCTATATGAAAACCTTTCATGCTTTGAATATATGTGTTTATGGTTTGGCTATGGATGTACAGTAGATGTAGTGTTCTTTCATTTTACAAAGGACAGTAGTTATTAGTGTGAAAATACCACATATACTAGTTTCCATATTTCTACATTGTACACTAATATTTCTGAAATAACACATATTGAATTATGGATTAAACATTAACAGCAAAGTCATATTTATCCGCTACTTCACAAAGCTCCTTGACATAATGCCAAAAGTGTGCAAAGCAAAGGATGGCTACGTTATAGAATATAAAATATACACTATTTTGGTTACTAATTGTGTTATTTCATAGTTTAAGTTTAGTTCAATCTTATTGTAGAATGTAGAAAATACCAAAAATAAAGACAAAACCTAAGTTAGTAGGTGTGTCCAAACTTGGTACTGTACATTTAAACTATCAACAACAACCCTTTTAGAAATGGCAGCCAATCCAGAGGAGGTTGTCTGTCTTCAAGCCAAGAGCTGTTCTCCCACTCATTCCTCCATTCATTCAAACCATAACTGGCCAAATGTAAAGCAAACTGTTCGCCTTCTTAATTCAGCCTTTTATGAAATGTTCGTGCTAAATATAACATGAGGGGATTTTGCCTTTTTTTGTCACTTGTCAAGCACAAAGCTTATGGAGGTGCTGAAAACCAAAGCTAAGAAACGATATTTGCCAAGCTGGAATACCCTGCTCTGTGCTCATTTCCAGGACCTTATGTAAATGACCCATCACAGTACCGCTTAATTGACATCAACTGGTGGCTTTGGCCAGACAGAAAATGATGTTTCACATTGTCACCAATTAAAGCTAATTAGATGTCTTGGCAGTTAAGACCTTTTCAAAAGATGACACTTATATGAGGTAAAAAGGTTGTGACAGAATGTTCGCAAATCACATTCTCCTATTGGGAATTACCTACTACCTTTTGGTCACAATGACCCTGGGTCCAATTTATCTCACAACTAAATTACATTTGAATACAAAAAGTATGTGAGTGACATTTGGCACAATGTTACAGCTATAGAATGCAATCCAATAGTCATTAGCATCAGCTGTTTATTTTCTCCTTTAACTCTATCAACCCCAAAAGATCCTATGCACTGCAAAAGCATGACACATTTTTACTGTGAGGTTTTACTTCTGAGGAAGCACTGAAGGGAGAGGTTTTGTTTTGATTTGATCAAGTTCAAATACCAACAAGCTTTCTTCAGAATGACTATATCTTCAAAGTGAAGGTGGCTTAATTGTCACTTTTGTCTAATGCCAAACAATTGATCAATAGCGATTAGAGTAACACGTTTTGAGTAAATACAATTAGCATATTATGAAAATATCATACTATTATTATTTAGTATTTATATGTATTTATATAATATACACATATAGGCTACACATAAACTCACACACACACACACACATTAGAGTAATTATTAAAGAACAAGTTTCACATATCACCTAACATTTGCATTTATCATTTGCATTCAACTGCATTTAGCATGAGTATGCACCTCAAAATGTGTGACATCCATGCTATTGCGCTGTGTGATGAAACTGCTCACAATGCAATGATTTATTACCATAAGAAATCAATAGGTATGCAAGGTAAACTGTTCACATGTAAAGGTGTTTTTATTTACATACCATAGCGACATTTGTCCTCTGCATTTAACCCATCCCTCAAGGGTGGGCAGCCATTGCACTGCAAAAACAAACAACTAATTTAGTGAGATAATCTTTTTTTTCTATTTTAAAATCTACTTGGACTTGTTTCTAATATAAATGGCTTATCTAGTGACTTACTTAAGTAAATCTGCAATTAATTTAAGAAATCTTATCAAGTGAATTTCACTCACTGCACTGGCAGTAAAAAATATTTGTTTTAAGCATAAGAAAGCTCATAACTAATATATTTACACTTAAATTTGATATGGCATTTTTTGCAGTGTGTGCAGCGCCTGGGGACCACCTCCAGTTAGAGATCAGTGTCACTGACAGGAGAGAGTTAACCCAACATGTTTTGGGATGTTGGGAAAAAAGGCCGGGACGGCCGGACCTTCCTACTATGAGTGCACAGTGTTATACACTGGGTCACCGTGGTGCCCAATGTGTGTTTCAAGGTGGTCTGACGTCTGAGGAGAAATAGTTGAAACTTCCAGGCCCGCCGACATGTGGGGGGAAACCGGGTCAGTTATCACCGGGTCAAGCAAGCTTCTTACCTTTAAATATGTTGGAATTAGGTTGTCAAAAATAAATATTTGCCAAACGTTATATAGTATTTGTAAGTCACATAAAAGCTTGTTAGTTTTTATTTATTCCTTTATTTTACTAGGCAATAATTTTACTTTGCCTATCACTTCTACTGCAAACATGTTTGGTCTGGCACGCTATGGTAAAAGTTAAGGCTTGCTGCAGTTCATCTGGTCACAGATTTTCATTGGAAAGTGGTGTAGCGCTGTGAAGTGTCTGTGGGCGGAGACGTCCTCTGCACTGCACTTGTATTTGAAGCGATCAAATAAGGTGGTGTGTGCAAGGCTTAAACTCTACATTTACATTAAGATTTACATCATTTAGCAAACTCCTATCTAAAGCATCGAACAAGTACATTTGTCAACAATTGTAAATTACATAATGACAGCATCATGTTATCAGGGTAACACACACATTACCAAAATATAATTAAAACCTTAAATATAATTGCTCCTAGCATAATAATAAAGTGCTTAACGTTTTAAGAACAGGAAATTTGAATGAAAAAATTAAAATAATAATTGTAAGACAGAGTTAATGGATGAGATGTTAAAACAACCCAGTGTTTTACACTTCAAAATAAAACAGTGAATTTGTTTCTATTATTAACTACATTATAAAACAATCTATATTGATTATTTTATAGTTCTGTTTTCAAGGGGAGGGGGGTCTTGAAGGTCATCATCCTGGGCAAGAGCAACATATATGGAGGCCTAGCTTGAGCTGTCATATGTGCTGTCGTCAACAGGAGGGATGCAAAGTCCATTTAAGTGCTGATCATGAGCATCTGTACATTGCATTCTGGAAATAGCTTGTTGAAACTTGAACTCCATCAAAACTAAAACTTTACTGCCATAGGGTGCTCCCACAGAACCACGCCCCACATATTGGAACCACATTGCAAAGGATAGGATAGCCTATGTTTTATACCACTTTCATAGGTGTGAAGATTATTTTGGCACCACCAGGAAAAGGGTTTATATTAATTAAAATGTAAGGTTTTTATTGAGTATTATTTATTTTATGTTATAGCATGTTATTGGAAATGTCATTGTTTATGTGATTGTCAAGGAAAATAATTAATATAAGGTTACAGACGTTTGAGGTCAATCAGAAATAAAACTGTTCTGCAGTAACTGCAGTTTGCCAGCAGATGATACTAATGGCACAAACTTTGTTTAAATATGCAATAAAGATGGATATCATAAAAAAAGATAATGTTTTCATTGATAGCCGTAATTCGTACCTATATGTTTATTATTGGGAAATTCTGCTAAAATACAGCTAAAGCACTCATGGTGTTGTGAAATAGTTGGTGCCAATCAGCAACTCTAACCTCGTATTTGTCCATCTAGCCTACCGTAAAATACTTTAAAACGTTAACACTAGTCGCAGCAGTAGCAGTAATGTCAGATGGTATATTCAAATATAAATGTATCCATATTTGTAATTAAACTATAATTCTGTGATTAAATAAAACATGTATAGGTTACTGTAACGTAAGCTATTGCTGAAGGATTTCATGCTGTGCCTGTAGCCTGTATGTATTATACAGTAAGCATAATACAATGAAAATGGTAGCCAACAATTGCCTAATCAATCAGCTTTCACTACATGGTCACTAGGAGGCAGTCTTGTTCCATTTTAAAGTCACTCCCTTCTGGAAAATTAGACGATCACTGAAATTATGAATCCGCTGGAAGGCGCTGTTAACAAACGATGCTGCTGTCTGCATGTACAGTATATTATTTCAATTAAACTATGAATGATTTCATAATCAAGTAATTGTAAATGCATCATCATATACATTTAGTTAACATTATCATATATTGCATCATTAATAAAAATGTTTGTAAGTTGTGGAAGGTACCCTCCACAATAAGGATCTCTGGCTAATACTATCTCAACATCTCAGCTACAATCTCATTAACCCATCCAGATGAGGATGCTTGATAACGTCCTGAATGACAGGATTGTGGCAGCTGTGTAATGAAGGGAGGCCATACTTCTACCCACCCCCTGCCTTGTCCGTTCACCCTGGGTGGTGTTAGTGACTGTGACAGCTGCTGTCACAATCCCCTTTCACCTTCACTCCCTCCTCCATCACATCTTTCCACATCATTAAGTCTCCCCTATAACCCTGGGACCCGGAAGAGTTGTCAATAAAGGGAATAGTCACATGGACTAAATTCATTTGGCACACCGAATGATGGCAGTTGTTTTTGACATCACAATGAATGGAACTACAGCTACAGAACCCTTAAAATGTAATTTTAGTAGAAGCTAAATATGTTGTGCTTAGGGACAATCATGACATTGAAGCTGTATACATAACCGAATAAACATTATAGTACTTCCTGTACAACTTCCTGGTTCCAACATATAGTTATGCAATAAAGACAGATAGAAATAACCATTTCTCATTGTCATTTAAAAAAATTCTTAAACAGGTGCCAATTAAACTAATACTTTGGTGAGGTCTAGGTTGAAAATAAAGCTACCTATCCTTTTTAACACAGGTTATGTTGGCTTGACTCTGGTCTTGGGTCGAGCTCAGAGACCTCTGGCAGATAAAGGTTGTCCAAGGCCAACAGACTATATACGGATGATATACAACAGCCCAGCTTTAATCAATGTCACGCAGGTTGAGAGCAGATTACATGATGTAACAGCAGACCTGTCAGAAAAAGCATGATGTGATCGTTCATTATTATGCACAAAATACTCGTCATGCATTGTCGTACACAGATCATGCCCATCCAGAGTTCTCACTTCTCTTCTTTCAGCTGCAAATGATACACTGGAAAACACAATTTATATGGGCATTGTATTTAAAGGTGATGTTATTGATCCCTACAGGGAATTTCAGAATTGTGGACCTTGATTGAAACCATCAATACAAAAACATTGCTTTGTTGAGTATGTGTCCCTCGCATGCTAGACTGCTGGGTAGCTGTCACTCTTCTCTACCCCACAGAACTCATATCATACTGTTCTCTACCCCTCCCCACCCCCACATATAGCTGCGCAAGCCTGTACACTTGTATTTCACAGCAGTCATAAAACACAATCAGCCTAAAACATAGACATAGATATTTGTTTACCAATCCTTTCACATTTCTGGACAGACATTTATTGGCTGGCTGAATTTAACATGGTTCTAGGAGAACTGCAGTCCTCCCTAGCTGTAGCTGTTAGTGGGATTGTTTACTGTAAATGTTGAATGACCTTCTGACTAATGACATTGCTGTTCCTGTACTGTGTCCTTAATAAGTGTACATACTGTACGATTGTTTGAATCACTAACAGTGCTGATGTGTAAGTGTGGCACTTTTCTTTAAGTGGTTCTATAATATATTTTGCCATGATGTAACTATAGCAGCAGAGTCTCAGACCGAAACAAATGCGGGTCACACACACACATGCACACGCACTAACATGCACATGTGGCCAGACCGGCGATGAAAACAAAGAACAAAGGAGCTTGTATGATAACACACACAGAGGGATTAAGATGTCATTGGCTGCTCATCTTTACACAGAGAACAGTTATTTGCTGCTATACAAATATCAAATATCATACATTTCACATAGTCATATTTTCAACAGCAACCTTCAAAGCACATGCTTGTGTCCTCACACTGTTCCCTGCCCCTCCCCCTACACTCATTTGCCCTTTCATGCAGTGTTGTGTTACGAGCAGGAATCCTGTGGTAATGCACAAATGTAAGAAGTGTACCTTTGAAATATATCATCCATTAGCGTTTTGGAAAATCTACCATTGAGCATACACTACAGACACAAGCGCGTTGACTCAATTTAACAGCAACAAAATGGTAATTACGCATTTTATTCCCCTCCACTGGCAAAGAGCCTCTGCCTGCCTGGCGTAGAACAATCCTGTCAGCCTCTGAATGAGTCACAATTTTAGCTCATAATACCGGGAAAAGGTTAATCAACTGATGGCAATGACAAAGACCCCATTTCTGTCACACACACACACACACACACACACACCCCATCAGGTTTGAACTGAGGTATTGAGTCATTTGATAGGAATTGGCTTTGAAACATGAATTCACGCACACCCACACACTCACAAACACACACACACAAAGACACTGTTACAGACATGTTACAGACATGCGTAAATGCATTCAGGTGTTGTTTGAATGCAAGGACATAAAGATATCCACACACACACTTTAAAGGGCAGTTTTGGAATGGATTCCATGCAAATCAGAGCTGGGGTGATCCAGGTTTTAACCCACTTGATCCACAGCCACTACAGTGGCAATTCTGCACCAACCTCAATGGGCTCACCATGTCCTCCATCCCACAATGCAGCACCTGGGGACCAACTCTAGATTGAGCCTTCTTGCTGTGAGGCCACAGTGCTATCCTCTAGGCCACGTGTTCCCTGGTCTTACCAGGGAAGAGTTAACTCCTGCATGTTCCTCCTACCTGGTTGTCTCTGACATGAGGAGTTTGGTCACCGTGATGTTGTCTGGAGAATGCAGCTCTTTCCCATGGTACACCTTCAGCTGCCAGTCCTGTGCTGTTGCCAGGAGCAACCCTGATGAACGTGGGTGCAACCTCTCCTTCCTGGTTGTGACCACAGCAGTAGCTCTCATCTCCAGGGATCCTCCTCTGGCACCAATGGTTCATGGAGTACCTGCTAAGCCACAGCATAAGAGGTGGGCTGGGGCTGTGGTTTTCTACCGACTACATCAGGAACTTGATCCAGAGTGGGTCAGCCTGCCAAAGCTCTCACCAGTTCTTCTGGTCTACTACCTGATCAGAAAGGGTCCATGCGCCTTACTGCCACAACCATGCTACCTCATGGAGCGGGCTTCTCCTACCTCTGCTTGGACCTCTTCCTGGACCAGGGCCCAGGAGGGGTTTTCTTTCCCCTGGAGGTCTTGAGGTGGTACTAAGCCCTACCCAACATGATGTACCTGCTCCCTCCCACCAGATAACTACTGCCTCCCAGTTGTGAGGTCAATACCCACCAAGGAGACCTTACAGTCTTGACACAGTGGGAGTTTATAGTTACAGGTAACTATAAACTCCTCTGTCAGGGGAGCTGCAGCTTGCTCTAGTGCCCATATATGGAGATGCTGCTGAGGCTGCTGGTATAGGAAGTGGCCAGAGGAGTCGTGGCCAGATTCCGTGTTGGTGAGCTTTAAACTGACCTGGCAGCCCTGACTTGCCCACATGTAGGCCATGTTCCCAAATCACTGCTGGTTGCCTAGAGAACTGCAGTGTCCCTCAGGATGTGAACGTCAAACGTCACAAACTGATTTAGTGAAACAAATGCGTAGCTCGCAGTATTAATTATGGTCTCATGAGGCTAATGGAATGGAACTCTCAGTATAGTATAACGAAAGGCTACATTTAAATAGCATGGTAACATAATTAAGGGCATGTTCTTTTGACCTCAGCCTTGAGCCTTGTTTTCTTTCTTCTTGAAATCCCATGGTTTGCTTCCATTGTGTGTGTCCAACAACAACAACAGCATTACTAGGTCAACTCAGAGTATTATAAAGATGAATACTATGTTGACTCACAATATGACTCAGTCACTGTCAATATGAGCCATGTGGTGCAGGTATGCAAGTATGTGTGTGTGTGTGTTGGGGGGGAAGGGGATTAGCCTCTACACCTGGGCCAACACAGTCAAATATTCTACTTCACCTGAACCACCCAGCAAGGGTGCAGGAGTGGTAATTATTTCAGATCTGATACCAAATTAAACACAGATAGTGCCAGATATTTAATTATGGGTTCATTACATGCTGCTCTTATTAAGAGTGAATGAGATTGTTTCATATTGTACAACAAAGCTAATATGTGTGGTTAGCAATTTGTGAACACAAGAATGTGTGTCTTTATTCCATTGTGAATGCCGCGAGCTGTGTCTGAGGTGCCAGATATACCCCTCCACAGCCCAGGGAATTGTGGGTAATTAGTGTGGTTATGCTGATAGATGTCACTGTCTTTCCCTGACCACTAAGGCTCAACGGAGATGATTTGAGTTTGTTTGCTCAAAGCCAGGGCTAAAAGGAGTTAATACGTATGTCTGTTTGCTTGGCAAAGTGAATACAGTGAATACACCTACATGTATGGGTGGATATTACATTCAGCTACGGAAAGGACACACACGTCAAACACCAATACTAAGTCGAGAAACGTTTTCTGCAGTGTCTTGATTGATCATCACATCCACAATACATTTACATGAACAATTTTTCACAGATATGGTCATTGCATATACTGTATATCATTCATCCAAAATTGCACACATTCTCAGCATGCTGTATAGGGATCACACTATATTCAGGACAACATAAAAAACATACACACAGCTTGTTCTTCTCTGGGCCATGGTGTCTTACACTAGTGATGAAGCCCTTGTGAGCCACTGTGACCGAACAGGCTATAAAAATGCCTGCGTTTCTCAAGAGGTGACAGATAATGACTGTGCTATGAATACACACACTGGCATTTCCTCTGCACGATGGAGCCCCCGATCAAAGGCTGGGTGCTGAATGCGAGAGGAAGAGAGCACTGGATCCTTCTTTAAATCCCAGGGTCAGATGTTATACCTTCACCAGAGCAGGCAGGAGGATTCTGTGAAACAACATCCCAAATGCATGTGTCAGCAAGACGTTTCGGATGAGGGAGGGAATATTAAGTGACAGCAGCGTCTGCTGACATGTTAGTATGATCTAAAATGTATGGCTTTATTCTCCTCTGGAGTACCATATTCTGCTTTGGCATACATGGGCAAGGAATGTGAAATATGGAAGAGGGCAGGGCACAGTGAGACACACTGTAACCCTCTGGACTGCATCTCTGTGCTTACGCACACACGCGCACACACACACACACACACGCTCACACACGTCTGGACGTGCATTCAAAGCCCACATGCGCAGCACACATTCACAAACGCAGACACACACATAAGCTAACACACAGAAATAGTGAAGAATCAACAGTTCTCGAGCCACAAGAGCAGGGCGTTATGCTAGATCAGCTAGTCCCATTTACAGTTGGTTTGAACTCAACCTGAGCATGAATCTCCCAAAACCCTTTTAGAGAGGAGGTTTTCTATCATTCTCAGTTGGAGGATTTGATCTGTTTTTGCTGTATAATGACTATCTGTTTAAGAATCTGTTATGATTAAGAGCTATAGAAATTAACTTGACCTGACATGTTTTGCGTAACCAGACGTTGTCCTCATGGCTCTCAGTGACCCAGAGTGAGGCCATATTCATTATGGAACCTGTAGCCGCCCAAACTCCCTCAATTACCAAATGGCGCTAATCTGTTGGATCCTGTTGCACACACACACACACACACACACACACACACACACACACACACACAGAGGCCGTCTGCCCAGCAGTTGGTCAGACTGCAGGCTGGTTAGATGAGGGAGGTTCAGGGGCCGACAGAGGCTCCATTGAAGGGCTTGTGGCGATGCAATGTTAATAGTCCAGGATTAGCCAGACAATGGAGGCGCGGGTGGGACCAAGCTGTGAGGTAAGGAGGGGGGGGGGCTCACAGATGGGAGCAGCATCGCTGCAGGCCAAGCTGTAGGGCGACAGAGAGGGAACGACGAGGGCGTCCATTCAAGGGGAAATGAGAAGTCAGATGATGAATTATGCGTGCGTACGCACACACACACGCACGCACACATGCACACACACACGCACGCACGCATGCACGGAAGGCCTGGCACACTTTAACAAAAGCCTGCATACTCACACGTACGTAGGCTACGTATGTGCATAAGCTTTCTCCCCACACATCCTCTCTCTCTCCTTCTCTCTCCCTCTCTCTCTCCCTTGCTCTCTCTCTCTCAGGGTGACACATGATCACATTGTGGCGCCACACGCTGACACATCTCCAGCTTCACGTGCTACGAATGATTCCCTGAGCTGACGTGAGCGTATAAGGTTTAACAGGAAGAATGGGGCCGCTTCTGTCTCTCCTCTGGCGGGTTTCACGTCCGCTCCCATTGTGTGTCACGCTTTTGATGCAGGCAGACAAGATGGGGTCCACGGGAATAACTGACGAGGACGCAACCTGCACACATGATGTGATAACTGGATGCTATAGAAATAGCCAGAGCCTTAAATCATTCCATAACCCAACAGCCTTTGTGCGTGTATAAGCATGTGTGTGTGGGAGATTGGGGGCGGAAAGAAAGCAGATGGAGGGAGCAGAGAGATGGCAGATGGTGCGAGAGGTTACATATTAACATATTAACACACCCTGATCAGAGAAGGAGATAAACACACCTTTACATGGCTGGAGTTAATGTGTTTCAGGGCTAGAGCTGCCACCGTTCTGTTACCACCCCACCTGGGAATAAGCTGATTGATGTGAACACAAAAAAAGATACTGTACGTCACATTTTTTAGATGGATAACAAATAATAATGTTTTATCTGTGTGGAATTCCAAAAAGGGGTTTGCCAAATACATTTGTGAGAAGAAGACAGATTTTTGGAATTTCTTAAATTCCAGGATTAACTGGTTTGAAGATGTGTTCTGATTCTTATCTAAATGATAATAATAGATCAACAGAGTCTATTGAAATGAATATCACAGAAATTTGTTTAACTTTTATGTTGTCGCTGAACACATATTGACTTCTATGAAAGATGACAGGATGGTCTAGTGGTCTGGGTGTTGGGCTTCCAGCCAGAAGGTTGTGGGTTCAAACCCAGTGTTGACCTACCTGTAAGCAACCTTGAGCAAGATGCTTAACTGCTCCTGGTGGTTGGTTGCACCTTGCACCAATCACCATCTGTGTGTGTGTCCGGAAAAATACTGTGAGGTGCTTTGGATAAAAGCGCTATATAATTGAGCCTTGTTACTTGTTATAGGGACTACAGGATCATTCTGGCGCGGGCCTGATCCAGTAAATACAATCCTGGGCAATGGGAGGACATCCCCAGAAGAATAAAGTATGAACATGATAATATCCATAGGTACCTACTGACATGTTGAAGTCTATAAACTGCAGTCTATGAACTGCACTACAATCCAATGAATGTTCAAGAGGAATACTCTAAAAGCTTGCTTGTTTCTTTGAAATAATAATGGTTTACACACAATTTCCAGCACAAAATATGGAAATGTTAAAATTTTTTACAATTAAAAAATACTGTAATGCTTAGTGAGTCACAAATCGTTCACACTGCTTTGCAAAGAGCAATTTAAGTAAACTATAATTAGTGTCTTAGCAAAATGTAATTTGATGCGGCTGCTTTTAGTACTGTCAAATCTATCTTTGACTGGCACGGTTGTTGATGTGTCACTATCAACACATCCCTGTCTCTCATCTATGTACCATTTTGAAACTAAATAACAATATGTGCTATAAAAATACCCTTCACCAAAGGTTGACACTGCCGTTTAGTTGCAGATTGAAAATGTGTGGCTGGTACATGGTCAGCTGTCTGAGCTTTTATATATGCAATATCTAGTGCTTGCCCACACAGGCAATGCATACTGTACTGAAAACTCATGTGCTTCCAAAATGTATTGTTGTTTTTACATAACAAAAATGTCACTGTTTTACTCCCAGCAGAAGGAGACTAACACTAGGGCAATAAGCCGTGCTTGAAGCTAGCTTGCTATTGATGCATGATGATACCGCTGTATGTTGATGACGCTTATGATCTGGCTGCTGCTTAAGAAGAAACACTAGCACACGTCAGAAAACACTTTTAGAAAAGACCAGATGGCGATACAAAGGCAGACACACTGTAATATAATATTTAGAGGTAAAGGAAAGATGTTAGATAATCTACTGCTGGCCTATTTTAAACCACAGAATCAACCTGAAATAGATACCATGAAATCCTTCTCTATTTGCCTGTTACATGTTGTGTGCTGCCCCCAGTGCAGTGTTGCCCATCCCCCATTCACCCAGCCATGAGGAGACAGGCTGGTAGAGGTGGGGGCAGGGCGCCTGCCTTTCTCTATGTAGCCCACTAACAGCTGTGTGTCGAAGCCAGAGGCTGCTGTTTACGCCTTGGAAGCCGCCACAGCCGTGTGATGGAAACAGTGTTACTGCTTTCAATAGCAGCACATATAAAATATATATTATAAACAACCTTTATGCATGATGTAAAATATAACCATGTTTGTTTGTCTAGTGACACCTCTCCCCAAAATCGCCCTAGAAGTCTTTTTGGGGTTCCTAACCTCCACTGTCAAAAGCACGGTCCTCACACAAGGCTCACAGTAGCTGAGCTCCAGAGAAACCTGACGTGAATGTAGTCAAGATGGTCTTGCCTGGGAGGCTGGAGTGTGTACACAATCTGTCCACTTGTGTTAATATTTGACAAGCCCCAGTGTGTCTGTGAGGCTGAAGGGAGCTGCAAGTAACGCACATTGTTCCACACAGTCCTTCATAAGTGGCTGACAGCTGCATCCCCACAGCACGAGCAATGTTTACCCTGCTGACTTGACTTCACCCACAGACTGTCATGTAAATATTTAGGGCGCGGTAGGACCACCACACCCAGCTCTCGGAGAAAGCCAAAGCCTCCATTCCTGAAATGACATCTGAGTCTTCTGGGAAAGGCAGAACACTTTGCAGCCACAGGCAAGAAGCAGTGACAAATTGTTTCATAAGCCCGGAAGAAGACTTTGTTCAGACACGCCTTAATATAGTAGAGCCTACAATTAACAACCAGCCACTTACAACCATTGTCCAAACACACTGATTTAAACGTACACTTTGTCTTATATCCAAGAAAAATTCATTTGTTATAGTGGTGACATTGGACAGACATTAAAATACAGTAGCCCTACCGGAGTACGTATATTTGGAATGAGCAGGAAATTAAGCACAATGAGCTGTTCCAATCCCTGCTGCCTTAAAGAATTGTGCACAGATGCAGAATGCTAGTGAATGTAAAAGGTCTAAAAGATCAGAGAAAGAGCAAGAAAACGTATACTCAAAAAGCCTAGGAGGCAACCATTTTAACATATCACAAGAATTAGTAACTATTAGGAATTATGCACAAAGGACAAGCCAGATCTCACTGGCAGAGCTCTGGCCATATGCTGTTTATATAAACCACCACCCACCACGCCATTTGCCCAGCAACACTTTGGACAGGTGGCGCATGTCAGCTCAACAGCACGCGACAGTCTGAATACATTCAACAATGCTACAGATGCAAACGATGTCTTCTTCAGAGCACATTCCTAGACAGTGACATCCAGTATCAGCTTCACCTTAGACAAATGAAATATAAACTATTGCATGTGGTAAGACACTCTCTGAGTGAAGAGTCTGGTAGTACAGGCTGGCGTTTAGAAGTACAGCTTTGTGTCTGGTCTCGTGGCTCAAACCAGCATGCTGAGTGGCTTACATTCGTCTCTATCCACTATACTATTCTTACAGTTGTTTCAAAACAGGTGCAAAAAGCTTCAGTTACATAACCTATGTGTTTATTTAAACACATACTTTAAACACTAATTTGTTGACACTGTAAAATCACAGTGCTGGAGCATTCCGGAAGACAATCCTATCCTAATCCTATCGCGTTACTCCGCCTAGTCACACAGGCCACCCAACACGCAGAACCCGTGGTTGCAGAAACGCTGTACGTCTGAACAATGTCAGGTTTACTAGCCAGCCTCTGCTGCCTGTCCCTCAGAGCATCCTCTTCAGCCGGCCCTCCTCCTCCTCCACAGTTAATTATGGCCACAGCTTGCGTACGGCCATATAATTAGCGGTAATTGCACACAGCGTCTCATTGCCATGTGCCTCCCGTTTTTTTCCCTGTCCCAGATTTATGCTGCACTGGTCCACGAAGAAGCAACATGGAGTTAAAGCATGCTAGACGGTTGGCCTGAGGAAGGGACGGAGGGTCACAGCTCACAAGACAGCCTGGGTGCGTGTGTTGGCAATACCACACAAGGAAGCAGCATCTGCATCAGGCATGGTATAGAAAGGCCAGGCAGTTACATGTCAAGCCCAGAACACACAGGGATTAAGTGTTGTGTGTGTGCATGTCTGTATTTATCAACGTTTGTTTCCCCCATGAATAATGGTTGGTACATGCTGAAGCGGGGATTGCAGGTTTTAAGGGCCAAATGCGATTAGACTGCTTCCTCTTCTGCACAGCCTGGTCTGGCAGATGGTTGGGGCTCAATGTAATTCACCTGTATGGTTGGGAGGTTATTTACAGCCACAGTGCTACAGTATAGGGTGAGCTCCTACTGACGCTACCAGGTCACTTTCTGTGAGGTCACTACAGTAAATCATTACAAATATCCATAAAAAGGTCAACCAAGCATCGTTTGCTGTGGTACACTGGTAGTTACAACACAACATGCATGACAAACATTCAACAAAGAGGCAGACTAGTGGTACTGTGGCAGGGTATTAGTGGCAGAGCCAAATGTTAGAATCAAATGCTGGCTGCACTTCAATGAAGATCACCCTGTGTGTGTGTGACAACTCTGCCCCAACGACCATCGCCAACTCTGCCTGCAGGCCTTTCAATGAGAGAGTCTTTGTTTCACTGTGTGTGTGTGTTAGCTCAGTAAAAGCAGGCATCCCTGCATTCTTTCCTCAATCTTCACCTATGTATTGTGTGTGTGTGTGTGGACGGGTTGGGGGAGGGGGTGAATGAGACTAGGCAACAGCCACTCTGTTAAACACAGCCAAGAGCTTGCCTATGGGGAGGACTGGACAAAGTGAACCCACAGCACCTCTGTGAGAATAGTACCAAACACAAGGGTCACACATGGATTATATATTGGTGTTAATACCAAACACATGCACTGACCCTCGGGTCAGTCTACTGTAGGTCATCTTCCACAAATGGCCTGTAGAAAGTCTGTAGACAGTACATGCGAGCAGGCCTGGGGGAAGGGAAAGCACTGTAGTGAATCTGATCAGGAGATACACAGCGACCAGACCAGCTGACTACTGCCTGGAGGAGCAGTGCATGCAGTTTACATAATTGACAGTCCTGTATTTGTGACGTCTTCAGTGCAATAACTGTTATTAGGCTTTCATTTACAGGGCGGAATTCATTCAATTAAAACCATTACATCAGAGGTATCATCATTTTGATCATCTAAACTGACAAACTTACCAAGTGGAAGAGGAGAGGATGGGGTCAGAGGCTGAGTTACAATAACCAGCCATGGAGTTTGTTTTAGGTCCCTCTTACAGATGTCACACAGACAAACTCACAGAAAATGTAAACAATTGGCAGGCTAATCAAGTTGAGACTGTAACACACTTGTTTTGACTGGTTCAAAGTAAACAGCTATATTTTGCCAGAAATGTTAAAACATAAAACAATAAAAGCCTCTAAACTATACCATATTATGCAATAGAAAAATGTTATGAGTTCTAACATCTTCTTAAAATTAAACACTAGATAAAATCCAAACAATGCATATTTACCACCAGCTATTTGTTTAAAAATAATTCTGTGGCATTCCAGTCAATATTCAATAAATGATATAGAGAAATGTGGCATTTACACACTACAAATGATCTAAAGATTTTGTCACGATACATGAAACATATATGGTGTGCTGTTACATCAAAACTAATGTAGCTATGTCTTCAGATGTTTGAAATCAATTTGCTGAAGTGGTAAGGAAACAGGACATTTCAGTCAGAATTATCCTCTAATGGAATTTCCCTCTCTGAATCAATCAATTATTTCTTGTTTTGAAAGAGGCTCACAGTAATATAGATCTCCATTTCAACATTTTGGATTGTTCATTTGTATATGTGCAGTGATATTAATCCATTGACAACAGAACAGGTATTGCTTGTATATTTTATTTTATGTACAGTACATGTAAAAAAACAAAAAGAAAAAAGTGGCCAATATCATTGACCAACGTGGGCAACAGTAGATAGCCATGTTGCTCATACACAAGAATATTCCTGATGACTCTTTCCCCCTCAATCATACATTTTGAGGGTGTGGGTGGACTCTTTTTGGCCAGTCTTACAGGCGTAAAGTGGCCTGGATTCTCGCTAGGCTGGACAGCACACACACCAAACCACCGATCATTAGAATGGGTAAGTCCGACATAACAGCACCCAAAACCTGTGGTTCTCAGGCCTAATTCCTTATTCAGAAACGTCTTTGAATACCAACTCCTTTAAATATAATGTGCATCACCCTCACCCCACCCAAAATGATGTTCAAGGTTGGATATAGATTTGTTACATTACCATCTTGGCCAGTGTTGTGTCTGCATACACACTCAAACAACCTGGCCTGTACCGCACCACTACTCACTATACAATCCTAGTTGGAATGCACTCTGCACCAGGCTTGGATTTATTTTAAACATTAAGCAGCGCTAAACTAGCCCTTCACCCCCCCCCCCCCCCAGTGCTGCGTTCAACCGAAAGGTCACAAAGGACAGCTCTGGCAGTCACAAAATGACTCAATATGTCTGCTGCTTGCAACAAGCAGTGAGCCTGCAACCGCTCCCCTCTGCAGTCAGCAGCTAAATTCACAGTACTCAACCCCAGGAGTTTGCTCATAAAGCATTGAACAGATGATGCATAAAGGGCTTTGTCCCATTTCACTCCATGATCCAGTGGAAATATTACATGTGGACTTAAGCAGCGTGTGCTGTCACAGGCGAGTAAGAGACGCACTCACACCCGAGTTGAATGGGAGAATACAGTGTACACAACCACCCGCAGAGAAGTGTCTGAGATCCAATGTCCCCGAATCATCTTGAAAGGACCAGTCATCTCCAATGCCGTAGACAGCCAACAACCAAGACCCTTGGCTCCCTAGCAGGGCTGTATCTCTTGTTAGTGTTATGGGACAGTGAGTGTACAGCAGGCCACCAAGGTACAGATAAAGTGCTTTGTTAAATGTGACGCATTAAATAATTAAAGTGATGTAGAATGGGGAGGGGGGGGGGCTTGCTGTCTCGAGTCACTTATGAGGGTCTCCTGAATTTAAAAAAATAATTTTAACAATGGAAGAAAGACAAGTCTTTTTTTCTTTTTTTTTTAGAGAGGGGGGATCAGTCAGTATAAATATGATCACGCATAGTCAACCGGTGACACTGAGAAGCGAAGGAGCCGTTTCACATTGTCAGAATTCTGGAAAGTATGAAGATTCACACTAAGACTTGTTTATATATAAATTAAAAAAAACTATTAAAGAAAAATCTCCTGTCATCTCCTAGAGGACAACTTCCCTCCGTGTTGTCACCCAATGGGAGGGAAGTGAAGGAGTCAGACCACGTGGTCATCAGGAAGTGGGGATGGTTTGTGACAGCAGCAGAAATGTTGTGGGATTGGTGTGTAAAGGATTAACTTTGTAGATAATGAACTACAGACAATAAATACATTCAGGTTTATGTAGTGTCACTATTCAGTTTCAAAAAAAGATGAAAAACAAACAACAAAAATAGAGTTGTTCAGAGTAGACCAGAGACCTAAAACTGGTCTTTTTGCTCCCTTAGCCAGTCTCAACACCACCACTGTGGCAGCCATTTTCCTCAAGCTCCATGGAAAAAAAAGAAAGAAAAAAAAGTGGGCTATAAATAGTAGCCGTGGCAACCGCACGTACTCCCTCCTGTATCTTGATGACAGAGTCAGAGTTCAGAAAACCTTGGAGACCTCTCTTCAGCGTCTACATAGAAGGAAAGGTGGAGAGAAAAACAAGACAGATGCAAGTAGATGAGCACGAGGGCAGAAAAATACAAAAATAAACACATTTCTCATGTGTCAATGTAATTGGGAATTGAGCAGAGTCAACATTTGGGACCAGTGTTCTGAGTATCCGTGCTACTCCACGTTACTGCCTCAAGATTATAGAGCACCAAATATAACTCAAAGGTATCATCATCGTGTGCATTTCAGGTCCTCCCAGCCCGATGAAATGCTCCATGTAGCTGACAGAGCAGAAGAAAAACTTCCCTCGCTTTATGAGCTCTGAAAGAAAAATAACTCTACAGACTACCCTGGCTTGCATTTCTGCATTAGAGTCTACCTATGCTAAGCTACTGAGCATATAGCAGAGTACACAAGCGAGGGAGTTGGCTGGACAAGGCCCATATCAGTCAGAGACAATATTTAACCGGTGTGTGTGTTTTCAGAGCCTGCTGCTTGTCTTCCCAGAGGCAACACACTAGAAAACCAGGGAAACAGGTTCAGCACTAGCAGTTCAAAACAACAGTGGAAAACGCAAACCGACAAAGCTTATTGCTAACAGTTACTCGTAATAGCCTTCTAGCTGTCATCATTCCATTGTGATCCTGAAAAGCTGATTCTTATGCTGTACACCCAGACAGGCAATTGAGTCATTACTATTGTGGGTGCACAATACTATTACATTCACCATGCATCTGTAAATTGATTGCCATATGAATGAGGTAACCAAGGCGAGGTGTTTGCATTTCAGTGAATATGAAGTCAATGTATGAAGGAACCTGAAGAACTATGGCCCTTACACATTGCACAAGCATCCTCGGCACGGTCAGCCCAGCGCGGCTGAATGTTGCATTTCCATGACAATCGGGCTTCCGGCCTTAAGGTGTGACTTTAACTGATGAGGCACTTCTTTGAGTTTTACGTTTAAAAGGTAGTGCCCTCTATAAACGCACTTAAGTCACCTTTATTATTTCACTGTCCAACAGTAGCAGCGATTTGTCAACATGGATTATCAGGCTGCTAGGCAATATTTTGCTTGCCATTGTTGTAACAACATCTGCGGATGACATCGGGCAACTATGCCCGATAGTACACATTAGGTTAGAAGCGTATACGGCGAAAGCGCACTGCCTATTTATCAGACATTGAAACTTATCCTAGACTTAGAACATTAGTAGATCTTTAGGTTAGTCGACAACACAAGATGTCGGGAATTTTCATACACGCCACATTGAGGTGGCAGCATGTGGTACGACTGACGAAAATAGCCATCATTACAGGTATATCAATTTGTCCAATACAACTAAACAATCAGGTTCATAAGCATAACGTTGTGTAATACATTTGCTTACAATAGCATACATGTTGTTATATGCTTTAAATTTCACTTTCCACATTAGAGGTTGTTCTGTTACTTATATACACTCCATTCACTGCGAGTAGGGCACCCGATCTATCTTAAAATTAAAAAGTAATTGCCTAATTAAGAGAAATTATGAAAATAGCCTATATGCTTAATATTGTGTGTCGCACCAACTTTCTCTGTCTGCCCCGCTAGGATTGCATTAATTAAATTATATGTTACAGTGGCTCACTTGGAGGTGGTCAGCCCAACTCCAGAGCAGGCCCATCTCGGGCATGGCTCGCAACGATTTGGTGTGGTTAAACTAGTAATGGAAACGTAGCGCGGTATTGATGCAGCCAAATGTGCCAGTGGAAAAGCCCTACTAGTGATTGTAAGCTAATCATTTTTTGTCAAATTCATCAAATATCTCCTTGAATTCCTCTAATTTACCGTTTTCTACACGTACTGAAAAAACATAATCCGGTCTTTCTACTCTGACTCCGTAAATACGAACACAAACAAAATGGTGAACACCGATCATAACAACAATGCCCTAGTCTTCGCAATGCGTTAATGTGTGGGGCGAAGCCTCTGAGGGAGGACCCTTACCCTGCATTCACACAGACGACAAAAGAGAGCAACAAGCTTCTTGTGAGGCTACATGTTTTGGACACTCGGGCGAAGAGTGGAGCAGAGCTGGCTACCGACCACCATCTGGTGGTGAGTTGGGTCAAGGGGTGGGGGTGGTGGTGGCGGGTAGTGCAGGTGAACTGGGAACGTCTGGAGGAAGCCCCTGTCCATAAGATCTTCAACTCACACCTCCGGCGGAGCTTCTTTTGTATCCCTGTGGAGGTTGGGGACATAGAACCTGAGTGGGAAATGTTCAA
>JAODLL010039507.1:0-21302 GCA_026546735.1 Forbesichthys agassizii
CAAGCAGCCAAGAAATCTGGTGTCACTGAATGCAATGTTCAAAAGATGGAGAGCACAAAAAGACCGACTTAAAATGCAAACAGTCTTACCGTGTTCCAAAAAGCGTCCGTTTCCAAGAGATTGACAGGGGAGTGTGTAAATACGTGACAAACGTAATGAAGGAATTCCCAGAGAGCGGTCATTCAACTTAAAGCACTGAGAAACGCCAAAGAGCTAAATAGCCACTGATAAGATTGTTCAAAAACGGTACAGCAAGTTTTATATAATGAATTTGTTCTTCAAAATGTGTTTTTCCAAATACTATGCTTGAGAAAGGGGGGTTCGTCTTATATTCAGGGTCTTCCTATATTCGGACCAATACGGTATAAAAAGCTACAACTGGCTAATATGGGGCTGGGGGAATTTGTGCTTGGCGCACACGCCCTAGATCAAATGTCATATTCAACGTAGTTCGCTCAGTTTGTTCTGTGTGGTATAATGTTGATTTGCCCAACCGTTTAGATTAGTGTAACTTTGTGAAGGTACTATTAAAACCCAAGTACTGCCTGTACACTGTTAAGGGAATGGGTGCCATGGGATAGAATTGCTCACATATGTCAGTGTGTAAATTGGCAGCTTGACCAGTTAATGTGTATATTTTCAATTAGTCATGCCTGCAGGAGCTAGATCTGTTCTCCCTGTATTTACTTACACACACACATGCGGCTGCCATGCCAACAGATTGTTAAGCTTTATTGATCAGTCTTGTTCTCCCACCCTCCCATCACGTCGTCTTCCTGAATCAACACGGAACATTTGGTGAAAATAGCTTTCTGGTTACCCTGACCCCGGCAGGCTCATCTCTGTCTGCCGCCGCGGGTTCATTTTTTACAAGTGCCTTAGCCTGTCTGGCTCCCAGCTGAGCCGTCCATGCTTTGGCAGACACTAATGGCTGCATAGTCTTGCACACCTGGTCATTTCCACGGTGCACGGGTTGTTTTGCCCTGCTTGGCTTCTTCGTTCACGGATTAAGGAAAGTGCAGTCACGGTTATGTGTCCTGTCTGCTCCGTGTGCCCCTAGGTACGACAAGGAGGGCCACGCCATGGACGGCCAGTCTCTGACTGAATTGCGAGGTGGGAGCGGAGGCGCGGCAAACACCAACTGGAAGACCCTGGCGGACATCAAGGCGGAGCACCTGGGACACGGAGAGAAGGTACGGACACACGCAGCCTTACCTTGTTGCACACACGAAACATTGCAGAAGTGGCTGGCACGGGCATATTGTTATTCAAGACCAATTCTTTCAAGCGGTCCAAGGACGAGCTGAGAGCAGTGTTGAATCTAAATGTGCATGCAGACGAACTACATTTGTTATCATACACTGTATTGCAGATCTATATAAAGTGTCCCTGCCGGGTAACCTTCTCACGCTGCTATCCAAGGATGCCGCACAGTGATGAATCTTCGTCATTTTATGTTGCTCGTATCAAATGACTGTGCCATGTGGATCCTGGATGTTCTGTTTTTTGTTCTGTTTTTAAAGAACAATCACAAAATGATTCTGATCCCGTTCCAATCATTAATCACCTGCATAGTGTGTAGTCTCCCAGCCGGGTTATATATTTTTAGGCGATAGTTGCATTTATCAGTGGTATTGATTGGGACGCTAATAGTGGCCTCCGTTCCTTGCACTGTTTAATGAGATGATCGTCCCCAGATTGGTAAAGTAATGTTCCTCTGTAATATTACACCCGTGTATATATTTCTCAATATGCTGAGTAAATTTCTACCAGATATCTATATGATATATATAGGAAAGATAACCAGTTTTAACAGCTACATTTGCCAACAGCAATCATTCATAATGCAATGAATACTGTAATTACAGAATGTGCTGAATATTAAAATCATTCTTGCTATACAAAACACTAAATTCACAGCAAAAAATGTTGTTAAGCAAAGAATGGAACCATTTGATTTATCTTAAGTAAATGGAAGGTGCTGTGACAGCATGACAAGACAAAAGAACCACTTTTCCTGTGACGTCAGAACAGGCTTGGGATTTTGTAAAACGGACAAGAAAAAGGACAGACATCCATTGGAAAACAAACGGGACCACAAACGTACATACTGTAGATAATACAAGATGCAGCATTTTGTTCACAAGCCTTGATTTAAGGCCAAATCCTAGTGTGAGTGTTTATTTTGGTTTGAAGAAGGCTGAGGAGTAGAAGAGTTATTGGATCAGGTGTGTGTGTGTTTGTTTTCTGCCCAAGGTTGTGAGTGGTGCTTGCTGACTTCTCCTGCCCACATGTTTCTCTTCTCTTGCCAAGTAGCTGCAGGGTCACCAGCCATCACCTGTCTGTCTGGTTGGTACTGCTTATGGCTCAGTGTAGCCGCTGTAGCTATTCATCACCTCCACGCCTTCAGCCAAGCCGACCTCCTTAACGTTCCTCTCCCACAATCTCGTTCCTAATTGCCAACTGCTCACCTCCTTCCCCCGAAGTCCTGACTGTTGTTTTAGCATCCTGTCAAGTTAACAGTCTTTTATCTTTCCATGGGCTCACTGCTGTGCCGCAGCCGCTTTGACCTTGGCCGCTAGAGACTTGTATTGCGTTTTGGCATGAGTGCTGCGACTGCCAATGGAGCTGGGCTCTGGCTGTGTTCAGCCCGTGGAGACGCCAAGCAGACTGTGGCGTGGGGTCAAGCCTCAAGACCCTTGTGACCAAAATCTGCTGCTAATAATCGTCCCTGTCAGTCTTTGTCATAATCTCACGTTTTCACAATGCATGCATGCCCTCTGCCACCATGAGCGGCCTCCCTCTGCTTTATTGGCTTGACACTGTTTGTGGTGAAATAGTTTGTCCTTTTCACTCTTGAGATCATAGTAAATTGGACATTAGCTTGAGTTGTTTACTTGAATAATTGGTACTCTTTTGTAAAAGATGCAAAGGTGTGTGGTTTGTAGTTGTAAGTTGATGCATTAGCCATTTATTAATAATAAAGTCCTAGTCAATGGGCCCTTGTGTTCTAATGAGCTCTGATTTGGCCATTCTCATTTACTGCTCTCGAAAAAACTTTTTTTTATATTCAAGGCGATTCAGAATATCAATTGTTTATTTTTTGGAAAGTCAATTGGGGTCATATTCTTTTGGCACAATGCACAATGGTCAGGATTTATCATTTGAATTAGAGGGAAGAAAATACATTCTCTTTACTGTTCCTTTTTATCCCCTCCCCCTTCCTCTTCCCCATTTATTTTCTTTGAAAGCCTAAAATAAAACATTTGCCTCCGGGTGTAGTTTAGATATTGAGCTTTAGAGGGAGTTACTTCAGTGTGTAGCGTCCTCATTGTCCAGCTTGTCACTTTGTCTAAGGATTTATAAATAAGGCTTATTGTTTAGATAACTATTTAATTGAAGTGAGTAAAAATTTTAAATGTTGATTCCTGCTTCTTGCAACACTAGTTACATTTCTTTGGTAATCTATATTTAAATATAAATTGCTTTATTTTGGCTTTCAGTGTTAACTATTTGTAGTGATTAGATTTGTGGTAGATGATTATTATTGTTTATTATTTTGCTATTTAATCTTTCTACTTTTCATTTGTCAGCTATGAGTATTGTAAATGGACATTATGACTAGGGCTGTCACGATAACCACAATATTGCAATACCGCGGTGTTGCTAACCCAACCGCAGGCCGTGGCAAGCAACTGCTGTTACCGCAATGTTAAAAAAAAAAATGTTTTAAAGTTCTCATGAGACTAGCCCATCGAATATGATGTCTGATCTATGGCGTGTGCGCTATTGAAGCACAAATCCCCACAGCTTCATATTAGCTGGTTGTAGCCTCTTATAATACATCCATGGTTGTAGCCTTTGGGAGAGTATGTATTTACGACACTCCGACGTTACGCTTTACAGCGCTTTACTACAGTTTAGTAAAGTTCACTTGAGTGATTCCTTTATGACGTGTCTGTATTTCGTGTGGGAAAGAGAATTGAATGTTATCCCCTAACCTTTTGGGTTGTTCAATCAAAAACAGCCTACTGTGTCATAACTTCTTTCTGTCTACATGCTACGGTACCGAAATCAAGACGGTGTAGGCTACGCTTGACGTGCCATAGGCTTTTGATCTTGCGCTATTTAATATGCTTTTAATTTATTTGTCATATTTTCCAGCTGATATTTTGGCCAAACATCTGCGGGACAATGTTACCACCTACGTACAGTCAGAACACCAGTACAAAACTGGTAAAAGGCCTATGCTGTTGCACAATTGTCTCACCACGGACTGAGATCACGTTACTTATAAAATGCCCCAGAATCACACTAATTCGGAAGCGCTGCACCACGAACTTGGCCATAATACCACACTGCAGACGCGTTATTTGGCCAACCTAAATCACCGCATGTACATTTTCTTCACTGCAACAGCCCTAATTATAACCTTTGCATTTCCTGCATAAAAAGGTTTTTGTTAGAATATTCCACTAAATGCTCTCACCGATGGCATACCTTTTTTTTTTCCAGCACACATCTAGCAGTAAACGGTAGAGGTGCACCGATACCAGTTTTTTCAGACCGATGCGAGTACCAAGTACTTGAGCATCGGCTGATACCGAGGATCAATTAAGGGGAGTTAAGTAAACCTATGGATTGTTTATAATGAGGATAATCATTTCCGCTGCTCTCTCAAGGGTAAATCACTTTCTTCTATAATAATACATTTTATATTGGACATCTTTCTAAACACAAGGACTTCTTGGATTGCAAATACATAGATATAAAATAGTTTGCTGAAATTTACATACTATAGTAATAAACATTTTATCTGAGAAATATATACTAAATAAACTAAACTAAACAAAACAGGTGAGAGTGAAACCAAGGGTCAAATGTCATAGGCAATCTTGAACCTTGAATTTAGTGTGTTATTTTCTATAAAGTGGGCGAAATCCTCTGGCATAGAAAAAAAACAGGAAACCTGATGGAAATTTTACATTTAAAATGTTTAGCGACATTAATTTACATATGTGAGCTTTTTTTGGTAGCCACTCGCTCCACTCCAGGCCAAGTGCTGGCATGGAGGGAGAGACGAACTAATCAAAAAAGTAATGAATAAACGCATAACTATATCGATATAAACGATATTGTCTTCTAGCCAATAAAGTTGAGAAATTGAAAGTTGCAGTAATCCAGTCAGTAAGTGACAAATGCATGGATGAGAGTTCATGAGTAGGAAAGTGAAGGGCGAAGTCTGGAAGTTTGGGAGGTGAAAGAAGGATGCCCGGGTGATGGTTTTGATGTGTGATTCAAATGTTACACCAAGGCTTTTGGCAGTTGTTGACCATGGAATGGAAAGACCAGCAATATTTAGGTTAGGGTGTTGTCAATGAAAGCTGCTGTTAAATTTAATGGCATTTAGTGTCATACAATTCTGAATGTCCTGAAGAGAGTAGAGCTGTGGCAGCCTGTTTAGCCTGTCTACCGGTAGCCTAGCAAAACAGCTTGCGTGTAGTAAAGGTGATTTTTTTTTTTTTATTGCAACTCTGCATTTAATCCATCTCTCAAGGGATGGGTTAAATGCAGAGTGACAAACGTTGCATTGTGCTGCCGTTTATGTGTGCAATTATGGTAAGTCATACACATGCAGTGTTTACATTTAAGTATGAAACTATGGTAAATTATATATGCAGCCAGTTTATACATTTAAATCATACCACTAACGTTTTCGTCTCCTCTTTTCGTTAACGAAAATACATCTTCAATTTAGTCCTAATTTTTATCATCAGTGATCTATTTTCATCTCGTTAACGTCTCGTTATAGTGATGGAAAAAGGTTAGTTGACGAAAATAATTGCTGAATTATTAATCAATCGTACTCTGAAGAATTCAGTCATGCCAAGTATGAGTATTTTACCATGACTATCGGCCCGATACCAGTACCAACAAGTATCTGTGGATCTGACTATCTGTGGAGTGACTTCACGAGACGTCCTGACTTGTGAGTTGTGTTGTTTCTATGTCCTCAGGCAGACTATTTCAGCTGCATTGCCACCATAGTGTATCTGCGCAAGGAAAACTGCCTGTACCAGGCCTGCCCCACCCAGGACTGCAACAAGAAGGTGGTGGACCAGCAGAACGGGATGTTCCGCTGTGAGAAGTGTGACAAGGAGTTCCCCAACTTCAAGTACCGCCTGATCCTCTCTGTGAGTGTCCCCAAACCTTTAATGTGTCTTATATCTGCTACTGAAATGCATATTTAACATAGCAGCAAACATTTATTTTTTCAAAGCCGGGCCTAGTGCGCATGCATGTTGGAGACATGGCATTTATTTTTGACAGATGCTGGTTCTCTAGTGAGAAATCTTGTGGCAGACATGATAATGTATAGGCAAAACTCGATCTTGCCGGGTACCCGTGGCAACACTATTTAACATTTTGGCCACCAACGATATACAGCCAGTAGTTGGCACCATATTAATTAAATGTTTTAAATGTGTGCTATAGTATTGTAAACTATATTTAGGCTATATTTCAAGCACTTGGATTGACAGTCAAACCAAATCTGCTCTCATTGGCTACTCTAAAAAAAAGGTGCTCTTCAAATGTGTTAACTTTTGCAAGAGGAGTTAGTAGGTCGACACGTGAGCTTTTCCTGGTGCCGCCCCTTCGACACTCTGAATGTACTAAATCATGTGCTCCTGACTCCACTTGGTGGCCCGAGTGGCCAGTGGATATTTTTATATTTGGCTACCTGTGTATAGGTCCTTTAGGCAGGCACAGGCAGCCTGACCCACATGGACGAACTGACAGACAGGATGACTGTGTGATCAGCGCAAATGGGGCTTCTTGCGCCTTAGATCATGACCACTCAATAAGCAGACTCATGCAAAATCACCATACACCAGACCATGCGCAACTTTCAATTGCACATGGTCTGGTGTATTCAAAGAATTCAATAAGCACATAAACATAAAATGATGCTAGAGTAGAAATGACCA
The DNA here is from genome assembly GCA_026546735.1 of Forbesichthys agassizii. NCBI lineage: Eukaryota > Metazoa > Chordata > Actinopteri > Percopsiformes > Amblyopsidae > Forbesichthys > Forbesichthys agassizii. Next base: position 6,990 of record JAODLL010039507.1, read on the forward strand.
TATAATGGTTGACTGTTGCCACTAAATAATCTTCTTCCTTCTGTTTGTATTTCATTGACGGTTCCACTGTTTTCCTCTTGTTTGTTGTGATGGCCCCTCGGGAGTGTCTTATTCCCATCTTAAGGTCTTTTAGGTTTAGTTCTCCCCTGCATTTCTCTACTGCCTACACTTGTTCTTTAGTTGTGTTTTAAATACATGTATTGTAAGGCTATTCCTGTTGCAGCTAGCGCTGTGTAATGCCCACTTATTTTGAAATAGGTCTTTGTTTTGCAAAAACTGGAATTTGTAGATTTGGGTCATTCGATAGCTGTATTTTATCTTTTTTGTTATTGAATGGGTATGGATAAACACAAATATATCCCTCTTTGTGATTGTTGGCAGCCAGAAATTAAGGACAATAAATAACTAAAACTAATTAACTACAGCCAGACAATCTGTAGTAAGCAGCTTTTCTTTAGTTTTCGTTGCTCACCAGTCAGCATATTGCTATTCAAAAGCTGTAACATAAGCTGTGAATGTGACTTCACTGTATGTCACACATGCACCTTGGCTCTGGCTTGCTTTGCAGTGTTTACTAACAAGCTAAGCTAACCAATGAACACTAAACACATTTTGCAAGCGTATATATTTTCTAGGGATATTTGAGCATTCAGTATTAATCAGCTAAATGTTCTAAGCAGACTGATTTACACTGTTCTTTCCTTCACCTTGATTTATGTTTTCGTTCTTATCTCCTGACAGGCTAACATAGCAGATTATGGGGACAACCAGTGGGTAACTTGCTTCCAGGAGACAGCGGAGGCCATTCTTGGTCAGAATGCCACTTACCTCGGACAGCTCAAGGACACGGTGAGAATTAGTCTGGCAGCAGGAAATGAACTGGCCATGAGTCTTTACTGCTAATCACCCATACATGCTTTGTATACACACTTCAATGTCTTGCAGTAGCACAAGGCCTGTGCTAAATTAACTGCTTGGTCTATGCTGCTGGACAGAACAAATGATCCTGGAAACCATTTATTCAGTCCTTAATATTCCTTTTGCTTTAATTTGAGCAAAACCAATTAAACTATTCAATCTAAAGCATGATGAATCAAAATGTCCTCAGCTTGTTTTGTTGAAGGTGAGTCAATATAGATGTTTCTCCTACACAGAACGAAGCTGCCTTTGATGAGATTTTTCAACATGCCAACTTCAATACGTTTGTCTTCCGTAACAGAGTCAAGATGGAGACCTACAATGTAAGTACTGCTGGAAATGGTCAAATGCTTGTCTTCCCCCATCAGAATGCATGTTGTAATATTTCTTGTGTAAATGGCTCTAAATCATCCTCCCTTGTGGTTTTTATTTGAGCTTGAAATTCACATCATGTAAACATTATTTATATTGAGCCTTTTGTATTGTGTGTTGTAATGCATTTCCATTCATTCTGTTTTTCCCACTGCTGCTCTCACTTTGACTGACAGAACAATCTCACTAAAATGCCTTTGCTGTTTTCCTAGGAATGCTGCTCATTTTCAGTGGCATTGTGTGAAGAGGTGCACATAGATTAGTAGTGGTCACTGTTTGCTGTCAAAAGCACAGATAAAGGCTTGTTGTTGGAGGGAGGGAGAGAGGGGTGGGGGAGCGCGGCTGAAAGAATTGATTGGACTGGGGCCTTGAGCGGGAAGTCTGTAGCTGCGCCAGGGGGCTGCATCCACCGTCCACCAACGACAGAGGCCAATGTGTGTCTGTGTGCCTGTGGCACTGCTGCAGGGAGCCTCTGACTGCTGCCTGCCAAGCACACATTCCTTCAACACTGACATCTGCAGACTCTCATGCAAGCCTGGGTTATACCTTCCTCAAAGCACTGGCCAAACATTATGTGCCTGTCGTGTGGAGAGTGTTTGTTTGTGGGGAATAGAGCAGGTTTTAAATGGGAGAATACGCGCTCACACAATGATGCCTTGTATAGATTGTTCATCAAAATGACTTATGGCGATGGGATCGACAGGTAACCACATTCCTTGGCCCAGTGCACTTTGCCTCTGCGCATCGCAGTCGTCAGGTGGGCCGTGTAATCAGACGTTTCCCTGCTGAAGTAATTGCAATGCTATTCACTGGGATATTGGATAGATACCTTTGTGCCTTAAGGTAAAAACACTTTTTCAAATGCAAATATTATACACCGGCAAATCTGGCAGTCTCAATTGCCTAACCTCTAAACTCTAGAACCCTCAAAAGTCTTCACACTCCTGTCGACACTTGGTCTCTTCAGAGGTTCACGTAAACCATCTCAAATCCGTCAACCTTCGTGCCAGATAACGCCTCTCGGCACTTAAAGGTGACGTTAATGCAAAGATAGGTGCAAGTAGGTCGTAACTGTCATCCTCTTTTTGTTCTTATCGAGAGAACCTGCCGCAAGTGTCACTACCTAATCTCCTGAACATGGCCACACGGCTTTTGGCTTCCCTCAACAAGCCTTAAAGACTGTCTGTCTGATAATCGGGAGGTGCTGCCCGGGGCTGTAATATTGTAATTGTTGTCCTATTGGTCTCACTTTACTGCCCTTCCCGTCTACTAGACACTGCAACTCATTTCCATTCTCAATGAGAGCAAATCAGAGAGGAGAGGTCACATTGAAGATGAAGGCAGCCGAGGCTTTTTACTGCTACAGCGCATCAATCCGGGCCACTCCGTGTCTGGTTTCAAAAAGACGTGCGGCGGATTTGCATATCAAATGGCAGGCTGATGCTTCTTTCTGCTCCCATAAATCCTGCCTTTCTGGCAGGATGTGACCAACACTAATCGCATGATGAACTGTCACACTGGATTGTGAGGCTGCAGCGCAGTTTGTCATGTGCAGAGAGCACAGAGAGGTTAGGAGACAAGACTATGTTGAGAGCCTCTGTCTTTTACTCTTTAGATGAATGAAGAGTGAAAGTCCCCGGTATACCTTTCATCTCTACTTGGAGGGGTTGGGGGGGAGTGGTGCTGTGTATAGTAAGAGTGGCATTGCTTTTTGCATTAATTTCTTCATGTGAGTGAGTTACTCAGTGCAAATCATATCTCTCACCAAAGTAACCAGTTGTTTAATCTCTCAACAAACTGGCCTGTGGTCTGTAGCTTGCTTGTCTTATTCTGAGATTTGGGGTGGTAACCTTATGTAGTTTAGGGAAAAGGATTTACCATGGCTCCATCAAACTATAGAATTCCCTCTTCATTGTTTACCTTTTGCTTATTGGACAAACTCACTATGAACATGAGCTTGGCTTACTTTCTAAATAATTCTGCATTGTGTTGACAGTTTGTGTTTTAGTATGTGATTGGGCCAGTGTGAATGCACTTTGGAGCTACGTGCAGCTGCCGTAGTATGCGTCAATGTATGTATGGCGGATGTATGGCTATAAGCGCACTCTGTTTTCCTTCCTCCGCACGGAGAGCCCAGCCCGGAGCAAACGACAGCTTTCTTTCTGTCAGCGCTGGCCAGATGCAAATCACAGGCTTGGGGGACCTGGTGGTCCAGTAGAGCTGGCCGCCGCTGTAACATCACTGTTAGCATGCACAGATGCCTCCCCCTAGTCTGTGGGTGTTTCTGTATCCACTTATTCGGTTATGGCTGACACCAAATGGTTCTTGGCTTGAGCCGTTGCTAGCCTGCAGGAGCCTTCTTGCTCAACTGGTATGAATGATTAAGGTGATTTCCATATCACCTACATGGGTATCAGGGGCGATTAATAGAGACAAAGTGAGTGTAACGTCTGCCTAAATGCAGAGAATGATGACCCTGAGAGGAGTGACCTTCTCCTGTCTAGACGGCTGCGGAGGAGGCGATGACATTAAAAAGCGGTCTGTTCTGAAGAAGCTGGAGTAATTTGAATGCCAGCACATTTTCTAAGCCCAGTCCAAATGACTCGCGATAACCCCAGCTTGTCAAGCGGGCTTGCGGAACATGGTTTAATTTGTAGTATTTTGTAGACGTGTGCCTCAATGACATACGAGAGGTTTTGTTCTAATTGAGGTGCACTTACATCGCATGTAGAATGGGCAAATAATGCCTACGTCTCTCACGGCACCCACAGCCAGATTAAACTGAAATGTAAAGGAAATAAATTGGACTCTTCAGTCTGCTTCGTTTTTCTTTTTGCAGCATGACTGTACTTGATGTCCAGCTGCAGTAAGTGTGACTTGGTGATGTGAAAGTGCAAAATATTGATGTATTATTTCTTTCTTCTTCAGGATGAATCCAGGATCAAGGCTACAGCAATGGATGTGAAGCCCATTGACCACAAAGAATACAGCAAAAGACTCATTATTAACATCCGAAAGCTGGCTTCGCATTAAGAGGAGACTGTGCAGTCTTGATTATTACTTTATTTTTCCTATTCATTCGTATTGTCCTTGTTCCCAAAGATCAAAACGGCTCTTGTGTTTAGTTAAGACTTGATTGGGATTTCATCACAAGGTATCTTATCTGGTATTTAGAGTGCAGTTGTGTGTGTGTATCCTGTGGTGAGAGGAAACCTTTAGACTAATTTAAACTCAAGTGAATCAGTTAAACAAAGAACTCTTGCCATGTCTTAAGTTACATGTATTGACGTGAGCCTATGAGTTGCTTAGATGGTCCCCATACGATGGCCAGTACTCTTATGTTGTGACCATCATAATAGCCAGCCTGGAACTGCACTCTTCTGATAAGACTGTATATTCTGCTCTTTCCTGCTTCCATTCTCAATCCATGCCACTCATGAAAACATGGCAGGAAAGGTACTGTGCTGTATTTATGTAGATAGCAGTTATGGGTATAGCTTATGCAGACAATAACTTTTGTTTGCGCTTTTTGTTTTGTCTTTATTCCTTTTTTTTCCATTTTTTGCTATAATGGCATTTATTTTGTAAGAATAAACATTTGTTATGCTACATTGTGAATGGTGTGTTCTCTTTATTATGTACTGTATTAGTCATTAGATTCATTTTAATCTACCTATACCTATTAAAAAATATATTTATGACTTTCCACCAATAAATTCAATATTAGAGCACCTAGTACACAATTAAACAAGCATGTGTGTGACTGGACCAACTGCTCAATGTGATGTCGTTCTCTTTATAGAATGCAATTACTCCACTATAGCTACATAAACAAAATCGTTTTTTGCTGTCATAATTCAGTTAACGCTACTTTATTTTAAATGTGTATGTTGGGGAGAAAATAAGAATTGGTTAATGTTAACTGGATGAGTCCAAGTTAAATGACATCTTGCTTGAACTCATAATTTAGTGCTGGTTGAAGCCTATTAAGTTGAAACCTGAGAAGACTGCTGAAATCAGGAAGTTTGGAAAAGAAAGCTGTTGTTAAAAGCCAGCAGCAAATGCCTGCAATCTACCCTAGCAATTCTAGGATTCTGGCACAGTTTTCCTTCATATTCTTTGCACTTATTTTTGCCAGTATTGATGTGAATTTGGTCTTAAATTGCATTATTAATGGGTTTAAAAAGTTGTTGAAAGCCTGAAATTCTGCTTAGAATAACCACAGATCGCCTGCAAACTTGACGTTCACACTGCAGTAAACAGCATGTTGCTCTTAGAATAACCATTTTGTATCTGCTGGACATTGCATCTGCTGCCGTCTGCTGAGTTGGATTAAAATAGTCTTAAAATCCCGAGGAAAAGAAATCACCTTAACCTTTTATAGATTTATGATATTAAGATTTTATTGTGCTCTTGACACTTATTTTACTGGTTTCTTCCTTCAGTGTCACATCTGTATTATGACCTTTTTGTGGAGCAGCCATTTCAAATTAAAAATATAAATACATACATACATACCCCCCTACCTTTCTTACCCAGAGCCATGTAATTCAGACAACCATGAATTGTAACTTGGGGTAAATTCTTAAATCCTGTTAAATTACTTTTATTCACCCAACTTTATTTATGACCGCCTCTATGAGCAGAAACAATATGTTTAATCTGCAAGTAGCATTACTGCTACTGGTATTGGATAGACTGGAGTTGTGTTTTTTTTTATGTTTCTCATTTGCATTGTGACGTGTTCATTGACTAATATCAGAGGTGCTTTTTCGGTTCAAATCAGTGTTTTTATCCAACATTATTTTCAATGTCTAAGTCGGTTAGGACTTGCACCAGCTTCAGTTTTCTCGTTTGCAACAATTACACGGCCCTTGTAAAATTGTCAATCAAATTGTAATGCTTTAAAACTGATTTGATATACATGACATTAGCTGGCACAGATTGGAATTACACGATGTTGCTGAGGATTGGCCTGACATTCATTTTCATTATGAATAAATGGGTATTACCAAAGTGGTGTTATATCCTGCAATACAATCAAGGTGTAAAGGAGCTCCATCCTGTCTATGTTGTGCAGTATGTATACTGTGTGTGTGTATTCTAAAGAAATATATAATTGTCATTCAACATCATGCATTGGACATACAGTATACTATACACTCACTGGCCACTTTATTGGGTACAACTTGCTAGTAACGGGTTGGACCCCCTTTTGCTATCAGAACTGTAATTCTTCGTGGCATACTTTCAACAAGATGTTATGAAATATTGGTCCATATTGACATGATGGCATCACACTGTTGCTGCAGATTTGTCGGCTACACATCCATGATGTGAATCTACTGTTCCACCACACCCCAAAAGGTTCTCTACTTCAGTGTTGATGATCTGCTGATTCGTTGGAATCCTGATAACAAGCCATTCATTTGAATCAGCTGGAGCTTGTGACTGGAGGCCATTGGAGTACAGTCCAACTCATTGTCATGGTTGAGAAACCAGTTTGAGATGATTTGAGCTTTGTGACCTGGTGCATTATCCTGCTGGAAGTATCCATCTGAAGATGGTACACTGTGGTCATAAAGGTATGGCATGTCCCTCTCTGAATGTCTCTGCTGAAGACAAGGCAATGTTTTTCCAATCTCCTATTGTCCAGTATTGGCGAGCCTCTGCTGTAGCCTCAGTGTCCAAGTCTTAGTTGGCAGGCCACTCCTGTCAGCACAGGAGTGGTCTCCTGCTGCTGTAGCACAATCTGTTTTAAGGTTCAACGTGTTGTGCGTTCAGAGATGGCATTCTGTATACTTTAGTAACGAGTGGTTTATTTGAGTTACTTTTGCCTTTCTATCATCTCAAGGCATTTTGGTCCACACACCTGCTGCTCACTGGCTTTTCATCTTTTTTGGACCATTCTCTGTAAACCCTAGAGATGGTTGTGTGTGGATAATCCCAATAGATCAGCAGTTTCTGAAATACTCAGACGAGCCCGTCTGGCACTAACAAATATGCCATGTTCAAAGTCACTTAGATCCACTTTCTTCTACATTCTGATGCTCGGTTTGAAATTCAGCAAGATGTCTACATGCCTAAATGCATTGAGTTGCTGCCATGTGAATGGCTTATTAGCTGTTTGTGTTAGCAAGACATTGAACAGGCGTACCTAATAATGTGTATATCGGTGGTGGGTGGTCAAGTTGGCATCAGAAGAGCACCACACCCTGCTTCATAAAGGGTTGCTTGGTCGCAAACGGAGTTCACATACAGCACAAATGTTTTGGCACATCTGTGTTAGGTCACATGGCAATCCTTGATTATTATGAATGATTAGCCATCTCCTTGTTGCCACTTTTTTCTTTAAGGTCATTGCTGGTCTTTTGTATGAGCAAAACTAGTACATGTTATTTCCCACAAATATTCCATCTTTGCAAAAGCTACTGCTATTAGATTGAACTAAGTTGGAGTTTTTTATTTATTTTTTATCTCAGTTCTTAGAAATTCCAGTCAAAAATCATTATGAACATTACATGTACCCACATGTAAGTATTAATGTGGCTGCCTCTATTAGGCTGCACCTGTATCTGTACTGTATTTGTGTATGTGTTTTGAAGCAGTAATCCTATAAAGACTCCATTACCTATATCCGTGGAAATGCTGTAATGGCGCCATTAAAGTAATATAATATGTTCACATGTTCCTGTTAGCTGCATGTGGAATGGGATCAACGAGACACAACACCCGAATCAAAATAATCTGCCGTTTAGCATTATACATTATGGTACAAACCCCACATTCCCTCCATCTCTTGGATGCTCAAAATGGAATGATAGATGTGTGTATATTTTAAACTCTGCATATCAGTGAGAATGTAGCTCTATTGTGGTTGGAAAAACACCCTGCTCTGGATTAGCCACGCTCAAGCTTAACCTCCTGGCTGTTTGTTTATAGCGTCAATGCTTCTCCATTGTGAGCTTAGGTGGGTTGAGGCTATATTCTACTGTGCAGAACGGACCGAGTGCACTATAGAACATGGTATCCCGTTGCCATGACACCATGGAGATAGATGGCCACGGGGAGCTGTGGGCTGCACTAGTAATCGTAATGGATGGGGGTGAACACTGTACCTTTCAAGATTCATGTGTCTTCTGCTTTGGCTGGACCAGGGGAGTTTATGTTATGTGTGTATACACACTTCAACCATGCCTACCGTCTATAGAGACCTGTTGACCAAGCACTGTTCATGTGACTGTAGTTTGGCCTTAGGCCAGGAGCTACGCTTGTGAAATTGAAAAACCTCTCTTTCTCCGTTTTTTTTTTATTTTCTTCTGGCACAGTTCACACTGTCTCTTCAACAGAGTGCAGAAAATTGCACTAACCATCAGATGTTTGGCAGGTGGAGGAGCTGATAGTTTTAATAATTGTTGTAATCATATGAAGAAATAGTCCTTTGTTGCTTCTGAAAAGCAGAGTAGATTCAATCTGTAGAAATGTGTCTCTAGCCTACATTCTCTCTCCCCTTTAATTGGATTTGGTTACAGAGAGAATGATTCTGGTTGCTTTCCCTGAGCATTCGATTATCAGGCCATGTAGCGAGTTTGTTGTTTTTCTCTTGTCATTTCATTGTCAAGAGCTGAAGGTCTTGATAGACAGTTTTCCTCTAATCTCTGTTTTCTTTGACCTGACAATGTGGATGTAGTTACCTTGAATAATGGCTTAATATGTTGCGGCAGCCTCTATCACAAAGACTGATGCTTTTAGTAACACTTTAAAGTACAGGCCTTAAAGGTTTTCAAGCCATGTATTTAGTATAATTTGTTAGAAATTCCATAGACATCTGTCAGGTATCAGCAATATATATGTGTGAATGTGCTGTGGCCTCTGTGGTCAATTAAAATTAGTAGACTTTTAGACCTTTTCTAATAGATCAATTTTGAAGTTGTCTGGGTTTAAGCAATTTTCCCTATGAGAAAATATATGGATATCTGGTACACATCTGGATTGTATGTCAAAAGCTCAATGTATTTGCACTGAAAATAACCTGAGCATGGCATAACCCAAAACCAAACAATAAGAAAAATGCCATTTTGTGTTCCTATTCACTTTTAAAAATGTAGACCTGCTGACGGACTACGAGTAGTGACAACACAATTGGCCAGGTCCACGAGGGTCTTTTTTTGTTTAGGCCCCACACAATAAATTATATTGGACTTTAATGTATCTTATCCATATTCTAGGCTAAATTGACATCCACTACATTGCATTTACCAATTAGGCTACACTTTGAACCCACTATCTTTAACAAAAAGTCCAACAATATTTTCCAGCATTCAGAAACTACTCTTCCCTTGGGTTCTTGACAGCACACACACCATAATCCTGTTTCCCCCAAGCTTTGTTGTCATATCTCATCCACATGAAGTACAAGACACGTTATGTAGCATACACAATGCACAGACAGACAAGAGACACAGATACAGACATGCAGGGGACCGAAGCTGTTTGTACAGGCAACCTGACTCAGCATGACAAGTGGTTAGCCTCTTGAGACCAGGCCATCCCAATCGTGTGCAAGCTCCAGTATCATTTCACCGCAAGTACACTAGAACCCCTCAATGCAAAAGCGATTGTGTTGTATTCATAGCTCAGATCATGTTTATACCCCTTTACAATTAAAGGTATGGTCAGTCCTTCTTGCTAACCAAGCTCAAATCAAAACAGCATCGTCCTCCGCGGAGGTGCCTCACACGTCAAATTGCCATGTGAAGCAAAGCATAGTGCAACGGCTTTGTTGATACGAGAGGTCTTCGCCACATTATGTTACTATTTACAGAGCCAGGGCTGTGTATAAGTATCAGCTTTTTTTCCCCAACACGCACAGAGAACGTTAAGCTTGCGAAATGCGAGGAGATATTTGTTGAATTTTACAAAAAGGGTATTATCTTACATTTGGCTTGCAATAGCTGACTATACCATTAAATTACTTCTCAGCATCAGAAATAAAACCCCTTTGCCCTCTCGTTTGCCATGCAGGTTATCAGGTTTATCATCCTTTCATATGATTTAATGTGTGACCCTTAATCAGACTTAACTTAATCAATGAACATCATTGATTTTCTTCTGAGAACTAAATTAGCCAGATGTTTTTCGGATCAGATGATGAACAAATATGTCAGACGTCTTATCTCCGATTTCTTTTTCTATGGTCTTTCATTGTATGAAAACATCTGGCCTACTTTGTTCCAGTAAATAGAATATGTGCAGGCATTTGCCTTTCTGTATGTAGAGATGATGAACAGCAGGAGTCCTGCCATATCACTGTTGTTGCTCAGGATCAGCTCTACATGAGTCTGACTGGAGCAGGTAGATATTCTCTGTATGCTCATAACCATGTTGAAGACAAAATAAAACAAAGAGGAAACATCAAAGGTATGATACTAAAATTACTATTCCCAGTAAGGTTACTAATTTCAAAATAACTTTGAAGTTTCATGTTACTCTTTTGTAAATCTGACAAAGAAACTGACACCTTGTCCTTTGAGATTGTCCAGCCTTCATTCTGTATGTACTGGTGCAGATGACCTTGTCTAGCTTCTCTTTAATTGGATGACCCATTGCTTTGAATATGGCCTGCTCATCAGTGAATTCTAAGTGGTCATGCCATCTCAGAGTTCACTTAAGTATCAAGATAAGTGATTTGACATTGTACCATGGGGGTAAGATCTGGTGAGAAAATGGCAAAGCCAATAAACACAAATATTTAGATTTTATAAATACCTCATTACAATTCCTTTATTAACTCTAGGAAGGCCAAGGAATTCACTGGTAAATTAAAACAGTTTAATTATAACAACATTATTTAAAGATTGTGTAAAGCAAATACAGAGATTAACTTGGAAATATTTTATATATGTTAGAAATCAATTCCTTTAAACATGTGAACACACTGTTAACTATGTAGTATTGTATTGTAGAGTTAGACCGTTAAACTATTTCATAATTTCTTTGTTCAGGATGTTTTGGGAGGGCCAGATACGAGGGACTAGATACGTAGATGGTCCCCCACTTTGCTTACCTCTTTCTGTAACACCACAAGGATATAAAAGCAGAAAAAATCACTTCACTATTTATCCCGCTCCAATGCAAGTTATTAGCCTACTTAATATACTGTCCTTAAACAGCCTACAATTCCATAGCTAAATCACTTACTGTCCTTTAACAGCTTACAGTATGATAGATATGCCTACATTGCAGAAATCAGCACACAATGTGGTTGAGAGTCAATGTGCATTATTTGAAAGCTGGTTTAGTAGCCTAACCTACTTGCTAACACCCGGCTGCTAAAACCAGTCGGCATTCTCATGTTCAAATCAGCATTCAAATAATCCAACTGGCTTTAAGTCCAATCTATAAAAGAAAATATAAACCACATATCCAAATGAAAAAATCCAATTCAACGAGCTGTAGGCTAGTTTAACTTGACAAGAACAGCAAATCATGACATCTGCAGGTGTCATGCCAAAAAGTGATCTGCTAAAAAGTGGTTAGTTAAAAACTGATTTCTGACCACGAAAGCACACACAGACCTATATTATAAACAATCTAATCATTTCTACCTGTATACATCTATTTAAAGTGAAAACACAATTCATAAAATGCATGTAGACTAATTTTCCTATCAATTCATCAAGGATAGGTTGAGGATACCTCTTTGGCACAACACCGCAAGATGGAGTTTACTGTAGAACACGCGGTGGGTGTGATTACAGCACCTTCTGCTTACACACCCCCAGCGCTTGAGAACAGATAATGATGGTTATATTTTCACGCTTTTGAAACTTAATTTTATATACTTGACAATTACTTATACTCATTCAAATTTGGCTGGGTGGTTAATATTACATTTATCTTTATCAAAACACAAATGTACGTCTGCTTTACACAATCTTTAAGACACCTTTTACATTTAACTGCAATGGTTTAATGTAAAATATCCAATAAAAATGCCCTCTTTGGCCCACATCATTACAATTAAAACCTGGTGGTCATTTAGCAGGCACTATACAAAAAGACTACAGTGAGTACAATTCTAAGCATTATGGAGTCAGTAGGGGTTAGACATAATGCACAAGGATGTGTCTTTGCCTTTTTCACCATTACTTCCCCATTGCTTCTCTCCCTCCTTTGAGTATTTAACTTGCTGCTCCACACAGTTCCTGAATTCTCTATAAGTTTATGAGCTGCTTCGTGTGGCTAGTACTGTACATACATTTCCAATTCCCCCTGCTTGAACATCATGTTTTCAAGAACCACCTCCTGTTCTTGTTATGCACACTTCCAGGCTTGTTTGTCCATTTGCTAAGCACATGGCAAACGTTTAACATTGCTAATGCATGTCAGGGTCAACTGACCTTGGAATTGTGACATGATGCAATTGGGTTCTGTACCTTCTTTCATTTTAAAAAGTAAATACTATTGTAGCAGTCCACAAATAAATTAGTTTTCATAGAAATTTACAGAGCAATATGATCTTTCTCTATTCGTTATCTCGTTTCAGCACATTTTTACATTGATACAATCACCATCAAATGACACGTGACTTAAAACTGCCAAGAAGACTGGAGACTTAAGATGCAGAATGTCTAAGCCCAGGAGGTGGACAGGGTGCAGTCAAATCAAATGTATAATGAATGAACTCGATAGTGGGTTGAGTACCTAACATGTATGCAGCACTCACGTCCACAAGAGAGTGAACTGCATGAGTAAAAGAGGTCAGACACAGTCCCGTGGACTTTTTAACACTGATAACTATAGCTCTTTTGGCAGTGGAATATCTTGCTATATGTAGTGGGCAAGCTACTGTACATTGAAAATGTAGTGAGCTGAGCTACCAGTTACTCTACGTTAAATGAAGCTTCACTACACTGAAGCTACACCCAAGAGAAATTTAACAAATTAAGCTACAGCAACATGGCAAAGTTAGTTCACTACATTTAAGCTATTTAAAAAAATTAAAAAATTTTTAAGATCAATTTTATTGTACCAACATTCAAAAGTATAACTCAAAAAACAAATAAACAGGGCAAAATTGTTCAATTCAACTGTTTATTAAACAATAAGATGTATTCTCTGCTCTCACTGTTCTTTCTATCACGTAAACTCAGGGTGTTTCTCAATGTCAGGGAAGGATCCTTGACGGCTGTATTTTAAGGATGCTACGTCATCAAATCTCGACAAACTACCTTCCAATATCTAGGGTGCTTTAGAATTCTACCAAGGACTCAGTCCTTCGATCAGAGGATTTATAAGGATGCATGTGTGCATCCTTCACGTACTAAAAATACCCACAATCCTGTGCGAACGTCAGAAGAGGAGAGATTTAAAAATGGCGCAAAACGAAACTAACAACAAAACAGCCCGATCCATTGTTTTTCCAACTGTTATTAAAAAACAAAACGCACGGTTTAATTAGGCATAATGATTTTGAAGGCCGGACTTTTTTTGAATGACGTCATCTTGCACACTAGCTAGGCCGTTCCATTACGTGTTCTTCGAATGTCTTTCCTAGCCTAGGAAGGACCCGACTAGGAAGGCACTTGGATGGATCCGTCCTACCAAGGAAAAGCTATTTGAAAATTCAGAAAACAGCGCCGCTATCGCCACGCTAGCCCAACAATGGCTATATGCTTATTTTCTTTATTCTTATTTCTTATTTCTTATATATATTCTTATTTTGTATCTTATCACATGATGAAACTAAATGTGATATATGATCATTTATTTGTTTATTCTATTGGTATTATTTGAATCAAATATTTAGATATTTATTAGGGGCTGTGATTTTTAAATCACAGAAGCTCAGCTACCCGTGAGGAACTCGGAGTAGAGCCGCTACTCCTTCGCGCCGAAAGGAGCCAGTTGAGGTGGTACGGGCATCTGGTAAGGATGCCCCCATGGCACCTCCCTAGGGAGGTGTTCCAGGCACGTCCAGCTGGGAGGAGGCCTCGGGGAAGACCCAGGACTAGGTGGAGA
>JAODLL010039517.1:0-21301 GCA_026546735.1 Forbesichthys agassizii
GTGAAGCACTTTGTGTTACATGCATTTGTATGAAAAGTGCTATATAAATAAAGATTGATTGATTGATTGATTGATTACAGGGCCTATGCCCTAAAACTAAGTGGGCTAACATTCAGCGGTTCCTGCATTGCAGGTGGCTGTATTCATAAAAAGTGTCCATGCAGACACCCCATGGTATTTTGTTCTTTTAAAAAAGATAATTATCCAACGTTACTTAGTATACAGGCAGGAATAATATAGGTGAGTAAAGCAGGAGATATGGCAGAAAGAGAGAGGAGTAGGAGAGGAAAGTGGAGGAGTTAAGGACAGAGGAAAGAAAACAGTAAGCACATATTATCAGGCTGGGACCCTACATGGGTTGAGAAGCCAAAGTTTAATCCATGTCTGCACCACATCAATCATGGTGAGTATTCAATATTACATATCATTCTGTATGTTTACAATATTGTAATGAATATTCTGTGAAGAACAATGCCCAATAATTGCCGTTAACTGCTAATATGCAGTGTGAGGCAGACAATACATATCTAAAGTATTATGTATTAAGTATTATGTTAAGCAATGTCATTTTTTTCATATTTTTAAAATAAACTAGATATATATTTGTGTGCCTCATGTTGTGCCATTAGCTCAGGTGTCATCATATTTACATGGGGGGTGGAAGGGGGGTTTGGGTGCATTGGGTATAACTCACCTATGCAGATAGGTGGGCTAGGCTGCCAGTAGTATCTGTTATCCACCTGAATGCAGGTGATTTTGTCGTCCCCCTGGAGCTCATAACCAGGGTCACACTGTATGGTCACAGAGTCCCCTGGCTCACGGCCATCGCCACTACGGCTTCCATTCATGGGCACCCCTGGGTCCCTGCAAGCTGTGGCTACTGAACCTGGGTGGGAGAACAAGGAAACTGGTCAACGCAGAAAAACGAGGTACATCATAAATGCAACTGCAATTAATTAAATGTATTAAGATAATTAACTCATCATTGTAGCTGTTTTGAGGGATAACAACTGGGAAATAGATATAGAAAAACAATATAAGAAGTTCTTCTTCGACGGCAAGAGTTAATATTTATCTCCCAATTACCCTACTTGAAATGGTGGTGGTGCATTTTAATGTAGCTGTGATTGTCAAAAAGGCAAGAGCAGAAATAAGACCAATGCTTAATTGTTGTCACGGCAACATTGGCTCAACAACAACATTGTTGCATTTTGTTGCAACAATCTTATTCATTCGTTCACATCGTATTATAATTTGCCCTGTTCATATTATATTCTGCAGAACGTACTGGAGAACTGGATGGTGAACCCTGACTTGCTGATGTAGAAGTCTGTCTCAAACTGAACCGTGACCGTGTTCAGCGTAGAATGGATTCCCTCAGGTAGCAGAGAGCCGCTGAGCTCTGCCAAAGACATCTCGTTCTCTGCAGGGCCATCCCACACCTTCAGTATGTCATGGCTGGCCTCCGTGTCGAAGGCTAAGAACTGGAGACTGCAGCCAACAAGTCAGAAAGGATTTAATAATGGTGTTTTTTTTATTATCATCATTTTTCTTTCAGGCTATTAAAGTTATGACTGGATCAGGGTTGGGCAGCTTCCTCAAGGACTGCTCAAATATGAAACAACACTGGAACACAAAATACTGGAATGACCTCCCTCAGTCACAGTATACTACTGTAAACTCTCAAATATCATTACTCTTCCTCTTAATTCATCGTCCTAATGAATTGTCCTCCTCCATCTATTACAGCAGTCAATTATCTGGCTATTTCCATGCCCAAACACAGCAATTGTTAACTCCAAATATGTAAAAACTGAATTAATCACCACCTAACAATAACTGCATAATAGTTTGTTTTCTAATAAACTACTGTATATGATGTAGGTAACATGTAGATGTCAGTGGGTCCATTACCTCACAATGTTTCCTGAGTCCACCTCAATTGTCCACGTGCAGCGCAGATTGTTGTCATAGGGAAACGGGTAGCCAGGAGAAAGTATGCGCCCTGAAGACTCACCTTTAAATCTTCCACCACACTCCGCTATAGCAGATCAACATATAAGAAGTATATACACGGACATGCAGAGAACACACATTAGTGGAGGATGGCACAGTCAATTATTATAAGGACAGCAGTCTTTTATACAACAGCACGCACGCACGCACATACACACAATTCTCCAGGACCTGAATGTGATGGCTATGTGCATGAATGTTTGTATCGGTGTGTATGTATGAGTAATGTACGACAGGTCAGCCAGTTATCTGTACTGCTGCGGTTGTTTATTGAGCCAATAAGATACACCGAGCACACCTCAGCAGCCAATGAACAATGATTAAACGATTGCCATAGTGACAAATGGAGCCAGAGTGAATCTAATGTTCTTTCTCTGCCTTTGTGTCTTGCATTTTCACTTACTCTCTTTAACACATAAAGACGCAAAGAAATACACTCAAGAACTTAAGATGAGAGGAAAGAAGGGCAGTTTTGAGGCCAAGAAGAGGGAAAAGGAAATGAAAGAATAGAAATGAAAAAGAATGCTGAGCTCACATAAATATGCCATTTTAAAGCTGAGAACAGTGTCTCTATCTCTCTAATATCTTTTCACATATTTACACCTTCCCTTCATCCAGAAAATATTGTGTCCACCGCAACCGCAGAAATAGCAAAGTAGAGATAGAGAGAGGTGCGAAGTTTATTAGTAATAATATGAAGCATTGCAATATTAAGACTGGAGGTTAGCGCCGGTCAAAGTTGAGCATTGCTAAGATATAAAGTCGCAGAATATCAGCCAGTGGCTTATGACTGTTTCATTATTGATAGTGAGAGGCAAAGAGACTTATTAGGCTGCATGGGAAATCAGGAAATATAGAGGCAAGGTAAAGAAGTGTACTTGCTTTACACACTGGGCTTATATACAGATCTTGCAAAGTCAATCTACGAGTCACAGTGGCCATTTTGTGTTGCCTCTTGTAAATTTTGTGGGAGAATGTGGCCATTAAATAATGACTATACATACTGTAATCACTTTTTTTTCATGGTTAAAATGACTTTGCCTACTACTAATTCTGCTAGCTTCTTAAGCCAATATTCATACATGTGCTTAATCAGTCCAACAGTATCATATGACAAACTGTAAGAAACGTTAAATGTTTATAGAGATTCAAGCAGTGATAATTGATATAAAACATTTAAAAATGTTACAAACATTAGCAAGACTCATTTCACAGTGAGGTGCTTTGCAACCCCAGATGAATTAAACCAAACACTTACAGTACATCTGGCTGGGGGTGTAAAGGAGGGAAGGGAGGGTGGGAGGGGGGACAAAATGGCCGCTGCAAAATTAAGTCAAGCTAAATTTATCTAGGAAGCACTTCATCAGTCACCTCGAAGCAACAAACCAGAACATTATGCTCGATTGGAGTAAATCATTGACTGCGGGGAATTAAACATTTCAAAGAGAATTGTGGTTATCTTAAGGGGGATCCAACACTGTATAACAGAAACGGCATACCATACATGTATTTAAGAGAATGTCACTGTGTTTGATTCCCGGATATTGACTCAAAAGGTGAAGCCCGCTGCTTTTTTTTGCAAACCCAAACTTGGCCAATTCTCATGAGTTGAACATGTTGGTGCAAAGCAGGTTAAGCTAGAGACGCGTTTCCGCCAGCACAAGGCAATGAAATGGGTTGCAGTTTAATAAATGCAACTGCAGGGAGCCACGCTGAGAGTAAGCGGGTAATCCTAGAGGTAGTGTGGTCACGAATCGCATGAATGTCTTAGCTCCTAGGATGAGGTAGACAGTTAGATGCAAAGAGTCTAAGTGGGAAGCCGGGGAAGTGAATTGCAGTGATCAGTCCTGAAAGACAATAGCATGGATCACAGCGTCTACACTTGAACACTGGCTTTAGAAAGAAAGAAAGAAGTTCTGCATCAGAGAACATTAACAAAGATAATGCAAAACATGGTTGTATCCTCCTTTTAAAAACTAAAATCTCAATTGTGTGCTGGCCTGTCTTGGTGTGTGACTGTACACATGTCAAGTCAAGTCAATTTTATTTATATAGCCCTTAATCACATTGCAGTCTCAAAGGGCTTTACAACCTACATTTCACATGGAAACACACAACACCCCCTTAACCTGATCCTCCCCCACCCATCCAGCATATCTCTACAGCATCTGTGTGTTCCTTACTAGGGTCTTAGTAGAGCAGGATGTCCAAATGGGTCACAATGCAGTTTTACTTAATTTTTTTATTTTTGCACGTGGTGGTAAACACGCGTGAAAGCTCATGTTTTAATGCCATTGACTGTTAAACGAGACATACCGATGCAGGAAGGCAGGGGGTTGTCCCATGCTCTCCTCTCTCCGGTCATACACTTGAGAGTTGTAGCCCCATGCAGAGTATATCCTGGTTCACATCGGTATGTGATGCTGCTGCCGGAGAAATGACCTTGGTCGTTGACCTTGAAGCCAAACTGTGGCACGCCTGGGTCCTCACAATGGGACAGCTCAAAACCTGGACAGGAAGTAGAAGTTGGCGTTCTTTGTTTTAAAGGATTCTCTTGGCCTTGTGTCAGGGCTTTAAAACATTTTAACCTGAGTGCTATATACTGTACCTGTTCCAACTGTATTTAGCCAGGACAAAAATTTGGGATTCTTAGGGCACTAAAACATGATCTTTGTGTATGCCTTCATATACTGGCTTTGTAAAGGCTTTGTGAGATCTAAAGTGCCTGTCCAACTGAATAACAAGATCAATTGAACATCCCACATAACAACTGGTATTGTTTTGGGAGATGATTGGTGCAACCTATCTTTCCTGCATAACAATGTGCAGTGGCTCTTATCTCGTTAATTAAAAAATAAATATTCAATAGGACAATGGAACAAGGTTTTCATGAGGCACATACACATGATCCCTGTTAATGTGCTGTTTTAGCCAGTTCCTTAGGCTTAGTTTCCATGGTGATGCTGTGAATATTTTGTATATTAATGTAGATTGTAGACAAATTTTGGAGAGCAAGTTTTGACGTTGCATATAAATAGCTCTTCCTGAGAAATTACCTGGAGCACTACTATGCACATTTGAATGCCCTCTGTTTGAACTCATTCGTAGAATTTATTTTTTAGCAAAGTCAAATGAGTGCTAGCAATATCATTTTTTGTAGTTTGCCGTAGTGTGCTATCAGTGATAGTCTTTCATAGTATTTATAGTAGTTTCAAAGTATTTGTGCCAAGTGTAAATCACAACAAAATAAGATAATGTAGCAGCTGCTAACATACAAGAGGATTTTAAGATGCAGTACGAATACTTAAAGTCCATTAAACAAATAATCACAAAATATTAGCCTTAAGTAGGAAGTAGAAAGAGACAAATAGTGGATTGACATAAATAATAGAATACTGCCTTACATCAATGTACCTTGTATGACATTACAAGATGGTAAACTAACGGTGTCACAAATAAAGTTGCTGGCAGAAAAGTAGGCCACGCTGCTCTACAGTGCGAACCACAGAGTGAAAGATAGCATAACTTTAGAGCAATATGGCAATCCTCTTATAGTACATCCTACGCACATGTCAAACCTACGTGACTGCTTCATTAAAGACAGTAGCATGTTCATCGTCGTCATTATTAGCATCAACTTAACAGTTACAATCTGTGCTGTTTTTATGCGAGCACCTAGATTTAACCATTCTTTTTTCTGGGGGATTCTAAACAATAATGAGCTTAATAAAACCGTACAGCTGAAACTATTGTCCAGTCGATACTGTGTATGTGTTAGCATGCAGTGTACTGGCTCACAGATGTGTACTTATTTTGGTATGCTTACTGGAGTACACCAGCTTAAATCCTTCTCCCGTGCCCTCCGGATCGCTGTAGAACTCCAGCCAGAGGTGGTTTGACGTGGATATTAAAGTAAGACCCAGCATTGACGATCCTGTGAATGCCCCAAGGACGTGGGCTGTACTGTCCTTACCATCATAGATCTGTGACGGCATATATACCGTAATTAGATTTACACTTGCATCTACATTAGGCAGGCACTTTTATCCAAAGCGACTTACATTCAATACATTTGTCCGTAGGAGATTTACTTGTTATAAACCAGTTGTCAGATTCAACCAACATTCAGTTTGAATAGCAATGACAGCAGCATACCTTTCACAACATACATTATCTATCAATATACCATGCTGTAATGGCATATAATGACATCACAGCTAAATTACACAGCTAAAGTTACAAGGACATAGGTGGTGCTCTCTGCTCTTGTATCATGTCTAGGGAACAGGTAATGTTTATTTGTGTGTGTGTGTACATACCTTGAGAATATCCCCCTGGGCTAGATGGAAAGTTCTAGCTGAAATGTTTATGCCCTTTCCAGCCTGCACCTGCAGTCAACATCATATTAAATTCAGATATATTCACTAACCAATCCCACACACACACACACACACACGAGTCAACAGTATATGCTAACGAGTCACGCGTACAGTATGTCGTCCGTAAGCAATTCAGGAATGCGTCTTGTGTCTGTCAAGAGGCTAAAGGCCTGGATCAGAGTCTTTATTAGGCCAAGTGCATGCCATTCACATTCAAGGGTGTACAGTGGAAGGACCATTACCTGGATGCTGTAGATGCACTCGTGGTTGTTGTCATAGTTCATGGGGTAGTTAGGCGAAAGGAGGATACCTTCATTATTTACCACTGAGGAGCCACACTCCGCTAGAGGCCGAGAGATAAAGGCAATGAGAGGGAAGAAGAGGCTCAGACAAGGATGGAAGCAATTAAAAGATAAAAATTAGCATCCTGTTCCTGCAGCCGACTAAAGATACCCTCTTTAACACACTCTTAGAACGCCTTCGCGTGACTGCTGAATACTGCATTGTTTAGTTGTCGTCACTGGGGTAATTGTACACCGGCGTATAAAGTTGTCCGCATCGTGTAAAGATGATTTTCCTGGTCCCAGAGAATGGCTCTTTTATCTCTGGAGTGAAGAACATTTTAAATGGCTTTCTTCAACTAGTCTGAGGAACATACATCGAACAATGCAACTGTAGAGCGTGTGTGTGTGTGTGTGGGGTTGTCAGCTTGAGCTCTCATCTCTCTCTCATATAGTCTGTATGTTGTTAACTTATTTGCTTCTTTCGCGTCAACAACAATGAAAGCACGAGTTACATGGGTTTGAGAGTTTATTTTTAAGATGGACATTTGCAAGATCATTATGTGTGAGTTGTGTCTCTCAAACACCATTGAGGCAGTATGTATGGTGGAGTACTACTCATGGCCACCAGGCACTGAGCTACAGATAATGAGAAAGATTAAAACCCCGGGTACTTGTGATGTCATAGTTCATGGGGTAGTTAGGCAAAAAGTCATGGTTTTTCACAACCCACCCACCCGACCCATTATGAGAGCCAACCCGCACCGCCCGACCCATTATTAGAGCTAACCTGCACTGCCTGACCCACATAAACATGTGTTCATTAACCACCCGAACACAGAATGTATGCCTGGGCCTCCCCTCTCTTTAGAGACACAAAGTACGTTTTTGTGAAATACGTGTCTAATGCCCAATTATTGGGGTCTATTTTGTTTTGCTCCATTCAGATATTATAGTCAAACTAAAAACTAAAATATCTATTTTGAAAAACTGAAGTTTGCTTCTAGAAGGAGCCAAACATCACAAAGAAAAAGCTCATAAGGTATTGACAAATCCATGGAACGTCACAAAAGGTTTTGAGCTTTTCTAATATACTAACCAACTGTATCCTCCCCTAACATTTTTGGCTGACTTAAAACAAATAGCATATTATTATTTTCCAGAGCTTTAATGCATGATAGGAATAATAATGAATTGATCCAGGGCTTTTTTTTTTCTCGAGATACATGGGTAACTTATTCATAAAGCATTCATAAAACATTAATAAAACAGGCCTAATGACTCCGCTGGTTGGAACTGATGAAGAGACACCATGTGATCCTGTCAGACGATTGCAGGAACGTTAAGAGCACCAGCAAGAACATACGGCATTTTCCTAATTTTAGGACATTTTTTTAAAGGTTTCTTACCCTCTTCTACTGTAGCTCTGTTGCCTTCTGTCGTATTCACCCCTCTGTCTATTTCTCTACTCTTTCACCCCCCCCACCCCCTCCACCCGTGTCACTGCCAGTGTAATAGTCATATTACAGCTGTCAAAGCATTGATACATCCCAATGCTACAGTTTCCATTAAGAAAATTGCCTCTCCACCGTCCACCCTCTTCCTCTGTCCTTTGTAACTCCCAGTCGCCCACTCTCTTCCCCCTCCATAGGGTTGCCACCGGTCCCGTATAATACTGGATTGTCCCTTATTGAACGGTAAAATGCGCCATTAATAATTGAATTAGCCAAAGCAATGTTCAAACTGCTGTTTTGCTTTATTTGCATCCAATCAAAAAGTGAATTCATTTGAATCCATTCAAATAAAGTGTCACTCACATATAGCACAGTATTGAATATACTGTAGGTTGTGTCGACATAATAAGGGACACCTGTGATTTGTGACTTGCCGAGTATGTGGAGCTCTGCACAGCTCCTAGGCTCAAGGTGTTCTCTTCCCATATTCCCAAAGGCCACAGGCGCTTCTGTGCACTGCTGTGTGTCTAAGATCAATGAATTGAAAGTGAACAGGCTATCTGAAAATCACTTACCATAAGGGGTTTTAAATTTAATCTCCAAACGCTTCTTCTTTTTTTTTGATTCAACAGACATGACACAAATAATTAAACTCAATGCAGTAGCCAGTCCAGCTGCTAGATCTTGATCAATCTGTGAGATGAGATGTGGAAAGCAATTCCGAGCACTGACGCCCTGCCAGCCGACTGAACGCAGAGGGAAGCATTAGATTCAGCATGGGCCAGTATCGGCGAGGAGTGCTTTAACACCGTGCTAAGTTCTTGCTCCAATGAATTGAGAATGGTTTGAGGTGAAAACGTGCAAACCAACCTTTAGCACGATGTCCCTAATGTTCTGTACTTACAGTATATTGTATCGCTGCACTTGTCTTGCACTTACTTTACTTTTGTGCCAAACTAGGGAGGTCTGACCAAACAACTTTTAGTTCGTATTGTCTCCGTTGCCATTTGTTCTTATTATTGTCCTATATTGATTGTGCATTTGCTGCCAAGTCTTGAGCTAGACCTTGAAGTTTGTCCATCTCTGCTTTTTCAGTTTGCCAACGCATTTATCTTAGCCTTGTGTTGTTTGCAACTTGTACCTTTCTTAGAATCCTTGGTTAAACCTGTTTGAACTCTGGACAAAATAAGGTGCATACCTAACAATTCTACAATAGTTCAGAGAAGAAGAAGAATAATATTATTTTGATAACCCTACTCCACAGGAGAAGCCTCAATTAGCATTTTGAATATCAGCATCATGATTTGACAATCCAACATTAATTACAAGGGGTTTGACATGTACATATATCTGTCTTTCCAATCCATGTTTAGCTAATTAATATTTTCAATATTATACCACTGTTGCATGCAGTGGTATAATTAGCTAATAATGAAACAGTAATCCCTTGTCTAAGAAATATTATTTTGTGTCAGTATTTAAGATAAGGTAAATATGTGCTTTGCACACATTATGTGTCTTTCCTATAGCTTGATTTAGTGCTCCAGCCACTGTGTTCTGAAACACAAAGTTGGAAACAGAAATATTCAGAACACTTGAACCATGGACATGGTCTTAAAAACACCATGCAACTGATTTTCCTTTAGACCCAATCCAATGTGTGTCCTTATGTCTATTGGACCAATTTAGATACCTTAAGATTCAACAGTTCTGTTAAAGTTCCTCTGTGGCCTTAACAGAGATTTCTCAAAACGTTGATATGCCATTAGCAGGTCGATTTATTGACACATTTTACAGACATTTTAGAATGCTATTCACCGTTGTTAAAGCATTACCCTTGACATTCTTCTTCATGAAAACAGTCATTCAACATTTTAGTGCCCTGCCATTTCTCATATGTTCAGTTTGTTGTTGTTTTTTAATATTATGGCACTGCACATTTTTAATATTATGGCGTTGATATGCGTTATGGCACTGCACATACAGTATTTATATATATATATATATATATATATATAGTTTGTTGTTTTTTAATATTATGGCGTTGATATGCGTTATGCACATACAGTATTTACATTATATATATATATATATATATTTATTTTATTTTTTATTTTTTTATTTATTATTATTATTATTATTAATAATCCCGGCTAACTCCTCACCAGGTGTCGAGGTGTCCATGAGCAAGACATCTAACTGCTTGCTCTCTGTGGTTGGTCGAGCCGTGCGTGGCAACAATCACCAGTGGTGTGTGAATATGTGAATGTGAGGTAATACTGCACAGCGCTTTGAGTGGCCGGAAGGTTGGAAAAGCGCTGTATAAATGCAGTCCATTTACCATAATAATAACGTTAAAATGAAATAATCACATACCAACACATCTTGGCAGTGGAGAGCTCCACATTCTCCGCCCTCCTCCCAGACAGATCAACTCTGGCGCCCCCTCTAAGCGGTAGCCCATATTACAGGAAAATGATAGCGTGTCACCAATGCCAAAACTGTAACCGTTTCTCCTGCCAAATTCGGGCATGCCTGGGTCTTCGCATGGTTCCAAAGTATATTCTGTACAAAACAAAAAATAATAAAAAGCCATATTATAATAAAGAAAACTACAACATTATTTGAAGGACAATTATTTGTACAGCATGTTGAATTCCTCATGTGATGGATATGAAAAACATCCCAACACGATATTTATTATTCATGGAGGGAGGAATGAGAATCCACAAAATGATTTGGGCTGATGTGAACTTCAGTGCAATATACAGAAGAAGACTCTGAAAATAAAAGAATACCAGAGAAAGTTATGTTGAAGCCTTCGTATGAAATGGAGAAGTCGGAGATGAAGCGCAACTGGGCTTTGAAGTTGCCATAGAGACCCGCGTTGATGTTGCTAGGCAACTCATTGCCTGTGAGGCGAGCCAGGGGTTGAAGAAAACTACCATTCTCGGTAACCAAGAGGTAGTCATGCTGGTCCTCGAGATGGAAGGAACTAAACTGAAACTGTACTCCTATTAGCAAAGAGAGAGCACAAACAAAGAACAAAGAGATTGACATAATACCTTAAGACACAAAGCATGAGAACTAGGGTTCCCCATCCTGTATTTCGTGTCCTGAAAGCACCCAGCATAAACAAAACTATGTCCAGTGTGGGGTTAAACTGCTTCAAAATACAAATGACTCCCTCCAATGATGGTGGCACCATCACACAAGCAGCATTGCTCTGGTAAGAACACATTTAATTTATCTGGTAATAAAAATGTACAATTCAAACATACTGTAACACAATAGCTCTAGTAAACATGCAGACGGTTCTTCAGAATCCCCGTCTCATGTGTTTTTATCCTCCTCTAGGCCAATAAGCACTATTACTGTACATGTAATACATATCACTAATATTACAAAAGGTGAAAACATTCAGTACTACTGTAACAATTTACACTAGGCTAACAAGTAATAAAAGCAATGAGTAAAACTAACTAAACAATAAAATAAGAAATAATACTAACATTTCTAACTATCTACTGTTATTAACTAAATTTAACAAAACAAATGTATGCATTATATATAGATATATTAAGCGCTTGCAGTAGAACAAACATATTATTACATCTGTTATACTGCTGTATTTGCATATATAGATTATTATTCCATTATATACAGGTCATATTTGACAGTGAGTTGGATATTTTTCCTGTCAAACTACTCAACACAATGTTGAGCTGGCCTGTCCTGTTACAAGCTATTTAACCTTCGTGTTGTCACCGCAAGGTAGGGAGATAGTTTGAACAGTTTGCTGCTTGTATCAGCAGACTGTTGAGTTATGACATGATAATGGAGGCAGTTTTTCACCCGAGACTGTAAACTACTGGTAGACAGCGCAGTGTCAGAGAGTCGACCTGTGTTCTAGTTACACAGAGCAGATGTGAGCAACCGCAAATATATCATACGTGTCAATGTGTGTAGGCCTAACACACATTCCTTGGATACTGTAGTATCGTATTATACAGATTATTGTGAATACATTTTTGTGTGTACTGTATTTGCAACATTACATGTGCCTTCTGTGTGTGCTGATTCAATAGCAGCCCGCGTTATAAAGCAATCAAAACAATATTGCCAGGTGAGAATTAAGATTTGCTGAACGCACTTTGCCGGGTTTACATTAGTCTTTGTGGTCAATGTGAAGAAGCAGGTGTTGAGCAGAAGATGATGTATTTCCCCTGCTGAGGTAATATATATATATATATATATATGTGTGTGTGTGTGTGTCCATTACCTTTCCCGTGGCTGACTTCAACGGTCCAGGTACAGTTAAGAGATGATGGGTAGCTGTCTGGATAGCCAGGGCTAAGGATGGTTCCCCAGGGGCCTCTTACATCACCTCCACATAAGGCTAGATAGAAAATAAGATGGAAGAAGGGTGAGGTGGGGGTTGGATTCTGGAAGATTCTGAAAGAAATATTTCCCTACAGACGTCTCACACTGATAAGAGAGTTTATACACAGGCAGAATGACAGTCGGATACATAGCTCTTACTTTTGTGATACCAGTGTCTATTTATTTCAAATTGGCAAGGTTGAAAATGTGTTTATATAGCATATAAAACATTGTTGCAGCATTCATCAGACGGCAGTTAAAACTTAAAGGGAAAAAGAAAAAAAATATGTTGCAACCTGGTTAGAGCAACAATGCTGTTTGTGTTTCAAACACGAGATCGCGTCCAACCCATCCCTCACCTGGAAACTGACCGGGACTGTGTCTCCCCCGAGCACATGTAGTCTTCCTCGCTCTTAACCCCACGCACACAGTTTACAAACTGTTTTCAAACAAGGCAAGCCAGTTAGCAGTAACAAATCAGAGCAACTTTTGTGTTTTGGGGGTCGATAATACATAGTGGACAACATTTCAGGTTGTCCCTTTAAAGGACCCATTCCATAAAAACCAAGTATTTTTGTTGTTTTTGGAATTAGCAATATCGATGTGACTTTCAAAGTGGACTGTTAGCTTCCTGGTCTGTATTGGCTTAAAAAGGGAGAGAGTAGGGGAAACAGGCAAATGAGAGAAACGTGCACATGTTGCTAGATTACTGTACACAGTTTGTTTGGTAACGCCCCATGAGGATATGGCCAGCTATGTAGTATTCAGCATATACAAGGCAAGGAACTGATGTTGATTGCCAGTACACAAACCGTGAGTAAAAGTGTAATGTTCAACATTTGAAGATGACCAATTTTATGATACTTAACTGCAGGCTACCATAGCATAAACAAGGCGAGTCTGCAGGACAGGTATATTATCAAGAGTGATGTGCCCATCAATAACTACATTATAGGTTATTTTTCAGAAACTGTAAATGGATTAGAAATAGGCTGCTTAAATAATGTTGTGTTGATTTACTTAACCTAAACATTGCTCAATGATAAAGACGCACTTGCATGCCATACCGAAATTGTATCCCCTGCTGGAAACGGATTGCCGTTTTTGGTACCGCGAGTAATAATGCTTTTATCTGGGACATTTAAAGTTATGTCTGTGATAATAACAAAGATAGAATATGTCTTGGTTAAATTTAAACATTTCTTGTTTAACTGAATGTCACTTTGTGTTGTTGCTAGCAGCTACAGTAGCCACCTATCTATCATAACCCTATCTTTGTAACCCTTCATTCATTAATAAATATGTGCTTATGGGTACATGGCTGTTTAGCAAGCAAGGATGGCTGCGATGTTGTGCTATGATATAAGTTAACCTTCATTAATGAAATAATGTGCTTAGTAGATACATGGCTGCTTATCAAAACTTAACACCGTTACTTCACAGGGCTGTATGACCAAGCTGCTCCTGTGTTGTTGACACGAACAACAATTAACTACATTCTGCATCCTGTATCCTGTACTGTAGATAAAGCTGTGGATTGCTAAATGTAAAGCAACAGTCACTGAAATCAGACCGTTATCTGAAGAGTCATTTATTATTGTGTTATTCCACATAAACCATGTGGGATTTTCATTCAAGTTTGTCAACTACATTGCATTGAGAAGTCAAGGAACTGTGTCAACAAGTGGAAAGGAGCATGAGATGACTCCTTTAAATAAATAAAAATCACAAAGCCAAGATTGATTTGTTAAAAACATGTTATTTTTTCCCTGAAGTAAAACAATAAAAGCTTACAGTACACTACCTTGCTCTCTAATGACGCATTTGAAAGATACTGATCAATGAGAGGGATATGCAGATATACAGCGGCAGTAGCCATTTACAGTATGTCTTTCTGATTTATGACTTGTTCACCACAGAGAAAGACCGATGGAGAAAATGGATGGATAATGTCATTAGAAATGCGCTCAATATAAATTACATTATTAACTGTAACAAACAAAACACTGCATAATAAGAACTTTTAAGAATATCCATTTCTTATAACCCCTACCCTCAATACCAAAAAAATAACATAGAAATTAAGTTAAAAAGTTGTGGAATGAGGATATAAGTCATCTAAATACCTTTACCTAATAATTCACTGATCTGCATAACATGTCAAATCAGTATCCTACAGCTCTACAGCACCATAAAACGTATCAGTAAATGTGTATTTGGAATTAATTCCCCGCACCACCTAGCTTGGTGTAACCACAACATGAATATGGTCTGGCCGTGCTCCATTAGAAGTGTTCACAGTCGTTTCCTCCTACATGGTGTAGACATCCTGTACATTTTGAAACTATTGGACAGCGCTGAACAAATAGGCGTTGCTACAACTGTTTTGAGTGTCTCATCTAGCTCTACCACCATTTATAAACACCCTTGACTTCAATGTAATCTCGCTTAACCCACACTGATTGGTCCGCAAGCAGGGTGGCTGTGCGAACGCTAAAGTGAACAGGGTTTCCAGACCGTCATATTATCTCAGTTAAAGACATTGAGCTGAGAGCAACAGTCGTTCGGAGCCAGGTTTTCGCACCACCTCGCCCCAAAAGCAAATCAAAGGAAAAAACAAAAACATTACAAAACTAAAATGAAACAGCTGCATCATAATTTGCAGACTCTGCTTTAATGGATTTTACAATCACATTATCAAAAATAGCTGGTGGTATATTCTTGAAATTATTCTTCAAACACAGAATACATACATACAGTGCAAAACTGCACCACAAAAACACAAACACAGCTACTTAGAAATATACCGTTGCAAGAGGCAAATCAGCCACATGACCACACACATTAAACCAGAGTTACACCCACACTCAAACCAACACGGAACCGTTAATTATTAAAAGCACAGGCTTTTTATGCTGGTCTATGTAGGGAATCTGAGAGACTGTAATCATCTACAGTACATCTATGCTCCTGTATCTCCATAATTATTTCACTTTCCCTCTTTCTGTAAGTCTGGTATTGAAGCATTTTTCTTGTTTTTGTTTGTCACTTTTTACGTTCACTGCATTTTCTGGACGCATCTACTGTATGTGTCTGACAGAAGATAATAAGAGCATCGGCAGCAAAGCAGGCCATTTTAGTTGTTTTTTCTGCAACGATTTGCAATGCTAATCTTCTTTAGCTACTTTATACAGCCTGCAAAACAGCTGATGTTTTCACTAAACATACACTAACTACTGTATCAACTATCTTCTTCAATACAAACACACCAAACTCAACAGGGTTTATGGGAAATGTAGTGTTTCGGGAACAGATTGTTAACAACTTCTCACTGTTTTAAGGAGTAGGTCATTCAGTGACAGATGTCATCTTTTGAGCAAAAAGTTTTCATTATAGTGGGGGAAAAAATGCCAGCCAATACTAAATAATGAATTGTGCAGTGATTATAATAAACAGTATGTATATTCCTGGTTTCTATTGAAAGTGCTATTTTGATGCTCATCTTTAAATTACTACATTAGGGACAACAATTAACTAATTTACCAGAAGCTTATATCCACTGCAAATTAACAATGAGTACAATTAAATATATAATAGTGTTACATGAAGAATACATGGAATACATATTGCAGAATACTGTTAAGACAATCATTTCCTGAATTAAGTCACCCAGTCTCAGTCCTCCTGTGAATTGCTCATTTTAATTTCCACTTGTATTCAATATTTAGCATGGTAATTATTCTAATTTCCCCTTGCAAATGGCTGGCAAGATGCATTTTCTTTCATGAATTCATCATCTAAAGGAATGCTATTGCGGCGCGGCTCAACTGGTGTGGGTAATTTCAAATGCGGGCTAACTGCAGTCAACCCACAGATTTGGTGTTTAAACAGACTGCGTGATGCCGGTGTGCACAAACTGCCGTCTGGCTGGAAACGTCTGCCAGTCCTGGGGAATTGTGGGATGGAAATATGGCTAACGAGTGAGAGAAAACAACCAAACAAGCCTCTGCCAGCGTGACTCGTCCTCTCATTTATGACCCCCTCTCTCCCCTTCTCTCCCCCGCCTGTTTCAAGACTGCACACGACTCTCGCTGGAGAGGTGGAGGTGGTGCGGCTGATTGGAGGGAGAGAGAGAGAGAGAGAGAGAGAGAGAGAGAGAGAGAGAGAGAGAGAGAGAGAGAGAGAGAGAGGGAGTGCCCTTGTGACCCCCATCGCTCCTCAGCAGGAGGGAGGAGAGAGAGGAGGTGGCAGCCTGGGTGGGCCCTCGGCGACCTAACCTCAGACCTTCTCTGTGTTCACGGTTCGCAGGAGAGCAGATGTGACAGGAGGCACAAGGGTAGGAAGGGCCCTTATACGTGCACACGCCACGCACACACACACACACACACACGTGCACAGGTGGGACATCACGCACAAGAACCTACACTCAAGTAATTATACATGTGCACAATAATCTCATGCGCACACTCGTAGGCACTTGCACACGCATGCACAACAACTCGACTTCAACAGCCCTCACTGCAAATAGCCCTTCACAGTGTGTGTGTGCGTGTTAGTGCGTGTTGGTGACCACTCGACAGTGGTTTTCTCCCAGAAGTTCTACGGGGCTAAAGTGTCCACTTTATTTGTGAATAGAATATTACACAATGGTTGTACAGATCAAGAGAGTGCTTCCCACTTCACACACGTGGTATTGGGCATAGGCAATTAGTCCAGTCTTATCTTAGTGTGTATAAGTGCGTATTACCTGTATGCATGTACTGTTTAGATACAGCATAGCAAAAATGATATACTCTATGGCGCTACAGAACCACTTCCCTATAGAGGCAGATGGTGAGTTTAATGTGTATGGCCTTTTCAGTGGTGCACTAATATCTCATATTTCTATGATGCACGCAGAGTCTCTGGTTATTTACCATCGCACGAGGGTAAAGGATGGCTCCACCAATGATTCTTCTCACAGACCAAAGGTTCCTCGTGGCTGAGCCTGTAACCCGAATCACAACCAAACGACACAGTGGAGCCAATGGAGAAGTCCTGTCCGTATCGAATGCCGTTGACTGGAATGCCAGGGTCCAAACACGAGTAGCTGTCCACCGTAACGCCTGAATAGAATAAGAAAATAGGCCTACAATACAGTATATGTGTAATGCCACAAAACTAACATGTGTTACTCACTGTACAGTAGGTTCACACATTTTCACTGTATATGGTATTTAGATACTGTTAAACAAATCAAATACAAACATACTATTATTTTAATTTATTTAACCTTTATTTAACCAGGCAAATTGGTTAATTTTCTTATTTGCAACTATGGCCTGGCAAGAGGAAGTGTCCTCTTGAGGGGAAGGGGTACTAGTACATACAGACAGTACAATATAGTACAAAACAGAGCTAGAAATGCATTTTTTATCAATTTTATTATAATTTCAATCAATAATATCGTTTTATGAATTTGAAGGGTGTGAATCCGTGTTTCAATGACTTACTCTCATACAGAATCTTGAAGCCCGCGTTTGATCGGCTGTTATCAGTGGTGAACAGCAGATATAAGAAGTTGTTGCTGCTGAACAGGAACTGGGGCACCTGGGTTCCGTTGAAGGAGCCAATCAGTGCGGAAAGGAGGTTGGGCCCATCATGGAGCTCCAGGAAGTCATAACCTAGCTCTGTCTGGAACCTGAAAGCAGTGCATATACTGTAACTGTGCACTTTCATTCTAAAACACAACTTCAGACGCAAGATGAACAGTGCACGTGGCAGACTTCCTAGGTTGTGCCTCTTACCACACATCCATAGTGTGTCTAAAGTGGCTTGTATAATAAGCACAGTAGACTATTTGGGTTTTGGGTTTGCATTAACTCACCTGTCAAAGGTGATTTTGATTGAACGGCCCGGTTCGGCTTCAATCACCCATTCACAGCTGAGAGAGTCTTTATAATAGCCAGGCCAGCCAGGAGAAAGGATCACTCCACTTGGAGCCGAATAGTGGCCCCCACATGGTGCTGAAAAGGTTGATAGGGAGAGATGGGAGTTAAGCAGGTAACTTATGGAGCCCGTGGGAACACAGGTTTTATCTGTTTGTACCAAGCTGTACTTGGACACATCATTTGTAGAGGTCAGCAAGCTGCACGTACTACTCCAAAGAACACACATAGCATAGTGCACAGTGACAGCTGTTGCTAAGACATGTACTCTATATTGGTTCCATGCAAGGCACTGATATGTCAAAGGAACACCATAACACAGAGGTATATTATTGCATTACTCATAAACGAGAGTCATTCTATTGAGATTTCAGCAGTGACATTTATTTTTCAATGTATTTATAAACCTTTATTTAACCAGAAGAAACCCTTGAGGTTAAAACCCTATTTTTCGAGGCGGACCTGGTATTATACATCTATCACACAGTAGCTATAGTAACGGTCATAGGTAATGTGTTGTGATTAAAATGCACTCTGCATGTTGTTAAGAAGATGACCACAACTCTATGTGGTTTGTATAAATTAACTGCATACAATTTTATTACCTTGAGTCTTAGGTTAATATGACTTAATTTCTGATGTCAAGCTGATATAAAATGGGATTATAATATTACACAGCGCCTGGGTTTTCCACAGATTTGTTATCTATTGTATAATAATAATTCTGTCCCTGAACTGTAAGGTTAATTATCTCTTTCAACATCTCATCATCATTTCTCCATTCTAACTCAAAGCAGATGATTCAAGCCCCCTGGGCCTACAACTAATCGGTAAGTAATTAGGACATGTAAGGTGAACCATATGGGGTATTAATACTTTGATTCAATATTTACCTTCACATTTAGGGATTGGCCCACTCCACATGACCTTCCCTCTGTCCAGCTGACATGAGATGGTCTCGGTTCCCTGGGTTTTGATAAAGCCATCCTCACAGACCACAGAGATGGAGCTGCCCAGTTGGAAACTGTCCCCAAAGCGCCGGGCATTGATGGGAATGCCAGGGTCTGGACACTCATTGTGGCCAAAAGCTGTGAGAACACACGCAGGAAGGCACAGCTGTTACGCGTAAGTTATTGCACACATAATATCGCATCGCGCATAAACACAGAGATGGCATTCGTCAAATGTTATGAGGCGACTAAAGCCATTAACTGAATAGCTGCTCTTGGGATACCGAGTGATTTACAATGTGATTTCTGAGACGAAAATCACAAAGCTGTAAAATATTCTGGGGCTTATAAATGAAGCCAACATGTACAGTATATGCGCAGGGACAAAGAAAACTGTTTGCTGCATTCTAGACCTCACTTTTATCAATCGCCACGCCATTTTGTGGAGGTTACATAGAACTGCCTCTTGCTGTTCTGTACAACTGTTCTGTGTTCTGTTGTTTTATCAGCGAAGAGTGCAGATTTGCACAATCCACAACCAAATGTCTCATCGCTGTACAGTATTCATCCACATTAGCACGTTTTAGCTCAATAACTGTCAAACGTGAACTGGAAGCAGTTGAGGTACTATTCTATTTATTTTTCCTATGTATATTTGGGCTAAAATGTAGTTCACTATTATTGATATTATATTATTATTACTTATTGGCCTTGGTTGTGTGATGAAAGCTGAAGTTACAGCAAGGTAAAACAAGTTTGATAAAAATACAATAAAAGTAAGCTTAACCCATTACCCATTCATTCAGTCATTCAACAGCTGGGTAAAATTATGAAAATAAATGATTCAAGTCTAATGGTGGCTACAGAGATTAGTGGTAGACAGGAACATTAGCCATCTTGCTGGTAGGGTGTAAATATGTTTGGGGACTTGCGGATAGACAGTAAGACAGAGAAATTATTGATATGATGAGTGATGCTGTCAGGATTCACAAAGGGGTTCACACACTTGTGTACATGCAAAGACACACACACACACACAAACTAGTCCCTGCTTAAGGCCAAAACTGATGGATTTAGCTGACATTTACTAATGTGTCCTTTACCTAACATTAACAACTCATTTAGAAACTGTATTAGTGGGTGTTTTTTTGTGTATGCTTACGCATGTTTATGTGTGTCTAAGTGTTCCTCCAATGTGATGGACCATGAATCATAAAGATCATTAATTCAAAGCCAAGTGAAGCTGCAGTGAATATAGAGCAGATTTGAAGAATGTAAATGTATTATTACAGCCACTGTAGTTTATCTTGGCCCTTCGGAATAGTGTATTTGCACTTTTAAAGCCTTGTGTCTCACCACCATATTATAGTGTATTTGAGTTTGTTGCAGAACAATAGGGTATTGTATAAAATGTATAAAATAGTTTTGCATGAAAATCAAAAATCAAAGCAGCCTGTATAATCAATCAATTTGAAATATGTTGCTTCATAAAATATGTATGTGTTGTGAATATAATCATCTGTTTGAAACATTAACTAAAAGGTTTCGTCTGTAACATATGACTCAATCTCTGAATGTGGTATTTGTCAAGGAAACCTCACATTTACACTTAATTTAATATTATATAGTGTATGGCAGGAGTACTGGATAAACTATATGATAGCAGTATATATGATATATGATAAGCAATATAGATAGCAGTCATACAGGCATATTTAAGAAAATTTCCACCTCACTCTCCACCATGCAAAACCATTTTTGTTCATAGGCCATCAAGAAGAAAAGGCTTTCATTCCATATACAGTTGCAAGAAAAAGTATGTGAACCCCTTGGAATTATGTGGAGTTTTGCATGAATTGGTCATAAAATGTGCTCTGAACTTCATCTAAGTCACAACAATAGAAAAACACA
>JAODLL010039528.1:0-21300 GCA_026546735.1 Forbesichthys agassizii
TGACGGCACTATTTTTCAGATCGGAGCATAGTTATAGGTATATTTTTCCGAGTCGACGGTACATTTAGCAAATCGACTAATCGTCCCAGCACTAGGTGTGTTTCAATGAAAAATGTGTGCGTGCAGGTCATGGGGGGTCAGGATGGAGACATGTTCCTCTACTACAAGATGCTGATGCTGCAGGGGATGATCGCAGCCAGGAAGCACATGGAAAAGGTCCTGCAGATAGTGGAGATCATGCAGCAAGGTGACTGGCCTCCTCTCTCCTCTCTCCTGGACGGTGTTTCCTCAAATAAACGTTATTTATTAGGTACAGAACCTGGCTTGTAACAGAGGCAGGTCTTTGTGTCAAATGTAGTCAAGTGGATCATTAATCAAATGGCACCAAGATGTCATGCATATAAACATTACAGTTTACCTTGATAAAGTGTTCTGTGCATACTGCAACAATGAATACGGTACAATACTGGTACATTGTAGGCCGTCGTACAGGTATAGTAATTCTACCACCACCACCGAAGGCATGTTGAATAAAACGTAGCTACTGCCATCTACTGGCATGGGTACGTTACTACGTTGCCATGGCCCATGGGCCGGCCTTCATTCGTCTCAGCCACGCCCCCGGCCATTGTTTGAGACCCGGCTTGTAATTGAATCCGGGTTTTTATTTGATGAAATACGGTAATATAACAAAGTAACCTAGTAATTTAACCCCTCCGCCCTCCCCCAAGGGTCCCAGCTGCCCTGTTTCCATGGCTCCAGCACGCTGCGGGGCCTGAAGGAGCGCTTCCACATGGGACTCACGGAGGAGCAGCTGCAGGTGCTGGTGGAGCAGCTGGTGCAGGGCTCCATGCGCTCCCTCACCACCAAGCTGTATGACGGCTTCCAGTACCTCACCAACGGCATCATGTAGCCTGGCTGGGGAACGCCTGTCTGCCTGCCTGCCTGCCTGCCTGGGTGTAGCCTGGACACCCGGCTGCCTGGGTCTGGCTTCCAGTACCTCACCAACGGCATCATGTAGCCTGGCTGGCTACCTGGGGCCCTTGGGGGCCTGCGTGTCTGTGTGTGTGGGGGGGGGGGGGTTTGAGTGTGTGTGTGTGCTCGTGTCTGTGTGTTTATGCGTGCGTGCTGACGTGCGTGTTGGTGTGCTTCTGTATATATGTGTGTGTGTGTGCGTGCGCGTGTTGAGCCCTGACGACCTAATGCAGAGAGGGGGCGAGGGCGTCTCTCCACCACAGGGGGGGGTGTTGTCCACGGAGCTAGTCCTTTTTTCCCGCTCTTCTATGTCTACTGAGTTGTTTATGTCGGTACCCCCGGAAACCTTCACCTGACACCTCAGCCAATCATGTCTTCTTGCTGATGACGCTCCCCCCGCTGGCCAATCACTCGAGGGCTAGAGGGAGATGGCGGGACTGTGTGGAAACACTTGCTCCTGATTGGCGGGTGGCGACCTCCCGGCGACCACCACCTCACCCCACCGCTGCCTCGCCATGGGAACTACTGGGACATGAAGCGCGGCAACGCCAGTGGCCTATACGTGTGACCGTGGAAACCATTAGCGTAGTCTGACAAACTTTGCCAGGAGAGTGGGGGTGTCCTTACTCTGTCAATCACTACTGAACCTAGCTGTGGTTGTCCAGAAGAAGGATGTTTATAACATGGACGAGACGTGTCTGCGTACATACCAACAAAAAGGCCCTGTCTAACTGTTTTTATTTACAATGTTTGTGTTTTAATGTTGTTCCATGGACCAGCTCTTTGTTATAACCTCCCAATCTCTGTGAATGTTCCTTTGTACAATAAATCAAACTTTATTGCCTGAGACAATGCTGACCGCAGATTAACTGAGCCTGTTATATGTACATACAGATATTTGCATACAGATGTATGATTGTGAAAAGCTGGAGGACAAATAAGATGGTTTCAATTGCAGCTCGTCTATAGATAGAATACAAAATAATCAATACAGAGCAGGTATATACAATGTAATGCTCTCCCTCTGTCGCTAGGTGGTGACAGCTTACAGTTATTGTTTTGGACTCGTCTACCCACAATCCTACTGGGGCACGCAGGTGTTCTCGACCTGTCCGCACATGCCGTTATTCAACGCAGTTTCAGTGTGTGCGATGCGGTCTGTGTTTGGGCATTACATTTAGGAAAAGTTGCAATCTAGCGCTGAAGCAACAAACATTGCGGACGCGTCTTTCGTGTCATTGTGTGTTACATGCGCTCAGTAGAATTTATTAATTTCTACTTATGACGGCGGTGCACCTGGAGAAGCGATACTCCTTGGATTAGTCTTGGAACTGGGTGGGAGGATTTCCCAACACTTGTCTTAGAAGCAGGAAGTGAACTCATCTTGACAATGGTAAGTCTCAACGTTTAGATTCTATCCCAGGTGGAATGCTGTTTAGGTTAAAATCAGTATGCATTTTCATTGCGACCCCTTAACGTAAACGCTGTCATGTTTTAACGCGTCCTGCTTTGCACCACCTCACCACACTTAAACTACACCTCCTTCACGAGCACAGGTAACTGGAATGGAAATCGAGGCCTGTGTTTTATTTGCACTAGAATTGCAAATACTCTAACATGCCAATCACAATACACCTGATATGTCGGTGGTGTACAGCGAGCTCTGTCCTACAGTAGGCTACTGGCACATTAACCTCGGTGGGATCCCCTCCCAGAGGCGAGTCGGGACATGGATAGTTTTTCCTTCCCGGGCAGCAGGAATGCTGGGAATTCTCAGCAGGATAGAATCTAGACCGACATAAAAAATGTCAGTCTGATATCGTTCATGGTTGATCTCAATGTGTAAGTAAGTATATGGCCAAACTACAGAATCTCAAGTTGACCATATGTGCCCCGCGCTGTCTGTTCTTACAGGTAATCTAGGGTGTAGCTAGACACTTTTTTATGTTTAACGACAGACTATAACGTTACATTATATTTTACCCAATAACA
Organism: Forbesichthys agassizii; assembly: GCA_026546735.1. Lineage (NCBI taxonomy): Eukaryota > Metazoa > Chordata > Actinopteri > Percopsiformes > Amblyopsidae > Forbesichthys > Forbesichthys agassizii. Next base: position 2,968 of record JAODLL010039528.1, read on the forward strand.
ATTGTATGTAGTTTTAACTATGAATAACTGCCTAGGGGGGAAAAAAGTAAGATCTGTAACATGTTTCTGAAATGGTGGTTGCTGGGGGGGGGGGTAAACATTGTATTTCCTGGTAACTTATTTTAATTGTGAAGCACACACAGAATGCATGTAATCTGTTTCACTGTTAAGCACTTTTAACTGCGATTTTCTTATGAATGGTTCTAAATAAATAACCCAATAAATTGTCGTATAATCAGAAATGTTTCTGTTTCTTTCTGTAGCTGCCAGTCACTGATAATTAGCTCATCTGCACCTATATGGTCTACCTGAAAAGCCCTTTCTTTTCTATTATTTAATATAGTTATTCCGCAGTTCCTTAGATTCAGTTTAATTTCGCCATGAGAATCAGTCTGGAAAGCCTCGGAATCATTTTGAATGTGTCCGAGTAGCAACTGAACTTTACAATCAGCATCGTGTTTATAGCTATACATGCGTGGTTTAGGTGTGCCGAGCATGGTGCCGACAGCGAAAATGATCCAATCAACAACAGTCATTAGGAAGACCCTAGACTCGCAGAGCCAGCCCACAGCGCTGGCTAACTGTGTCAGTACCTACATACTTCACAAGCAAGGTATTTTGATTGATATGCACGACGTAACTCAATGACCAAGTCATGTCACACAAACCTTTGTAGCTTCTGGCCCATTAGATATTCTCTCTCATATTCCTAATGATATTGCAGTGTGCTTCTTGCCAAATTAGTCTACCATGTCACTCTCTCTCTACCTCTTTAGTCAAGGATATACTGTACCATACTACCGGTATTCACAACATGAGATATAACACTGGCTGTAAATGCTATTCTGATCGTTACAGAATAAACATAAATGGTTACAACAGCCAAGTACGTATCTAGTAAAGGTAATAAAGGCGAATGCATATTTTACGATAACTTCCTGTAGCCTGCCTTTAACAGCCGTGTGCTTGTTGATGTTGGTCACGTTTAGTTCAGCCAACTCCCACAAGCTTTTAATCCACCGTAACTTTAGCCAGTTAGCCAACTGTGTTTTCTGGTTTGAAAATGGGACGACCTCCCTGCTGTATGCTACTGTACACTATAGTCTGACTATGGCATGATATCTCGTTGGAATTTCACGTTTCTGAAACACATCTAATGACACATGTATAAGGGTGCCCAAGCGTTAATTTTTAGCGTTCTAGTGCCCTGTGAGCACAGAGGCTAAACATTAAACTACCCCATGGTGTAGTATTGTTGACTAATAACTGCTTTGTTTGTGGGACAACAGGTGTTTCTAAGTAAAATCCAGGATTCTCATTGTTATTGCAAGCTAAATGTAAGCTAATATACTTTTTGTGAAATTTACTAAATATCTCCTCGCATTTCGCAATCTTACCGTTCTCTGTGCGTGTTGAAAAAAAAAACGCAACTGTAAATAGTAGGGATGGCACCGATACGATACTGAGCTCAGAAATCGGTCCGATACTGACTTAAATAGCTGGATCGGTATCGGTAACAATTGGACAGTTGTAACCGATCCATGGATCTGATCCAATTAAATGTATTTACACACATACTGTAGGTCTACGGTCAAGCATCAGCCATGTCTAACAGGCCACACTATCAGCAGCAGGTTTATAAAATGCATCAAAGTCCTAAAATAGAGATCGTCTGTCATTTACTTTGCAATTTAACTTAATTTAACACGAGAATCAGATTGGTACTCGGTATCGGCCGATACCCAAAATGCAGGTATTGGGACTGAAAAAACTATCGTGACATCCATATTAAATAGGAACACAACCAAAGTGGCGAACACCGATCACAACAATGAATTGGCTTCGTGACGCGTTTCAGTGTGTGGCGGCGGAGCTGCGGAGGGGTGCGGTTTTGATTTGAGCTCTAAGTTAGCAAGCGGTCTCTAGCAAGCGGTCTCGAGAATGACTGACTCCCTCTATTCCTCCCTCCCTCCAGGGGAGCAAGGATAAGTACCACTGGCAGACCCAGAACGTGAAGGTGAGCGGTGTGGACGACATGGTGCTGCTGTCCAAGATCAGCGAGGACGCCATCACAGACAACCTGAAGAAACGCTACATGGACGACTACATCTTTGTATCCTCCAGGCCTGGAGGCTCATACTGATCACACTGAAATATGAAATGTATCTAGTGACTTGATTAGTGGCTCCGCCATACTCTAGTTATTAGACACTTGGAAATTATCTATCTTTTTTTCTTGTGTTGTGGGATCTCCTTGTGTTCCTTAACTTGGTTCTCCAGACGTATATCGGCCCGGTTCTGATCTCTGTCAACCCTTTCAAGCAGCTGCCCTACTTCACGGACCGAGAGGTGGAGCTGTACCAGGGAGCTGTGGGTCCACGCACGCACGCACGCACACAGAGGTATATTCCTAATGCATCTCGCTTTTTCAAGCCTATTCAAATGTTTCTTTTTTCTCTCCCCACTCTCCCCTCCAGGCCCAGTATGAGAACCCCCCCCACTTGTATGCCCTGGCTGACACCATGTACCGTAACATGATGATCGACACAGAGAACCAGTGTGTCATTATCAGGTAGGCTGACTCCGCCTCCTGATCCCCATTGATCCCACCCCCTGACCCTAACACATGACTACGCTGTCTGAAGGCTTCACCTGTGTGTGTGTGTGTGTGTGCCAGCGGGGAAAGCGGAGCGGGGAAAACTGTTGCTGCCAAGTACATAATGAGCTACGTCTCCAAGGTGTCTGGGGGCGGAGCTAAGGTCCAGGTGAGACCACACTTGCTTTTCCTTACCCTACAGGTGAACTTGCAGCCGAAAGGTGGCAGGGTCCTTAACACTGTACCTGTACTCACTTTAAATCACACTGGATAAAATGTCAGCAATATATTATTTTCTCTCTCTCTCTCTCACCCACCCGCCCTCCCTCACTTTGTGTGTGTGTGTGTGTGTACAGCATGTTAAAGAAATCATCCTCCAGTCCAATCCGCTGCTTGAGGCATTTGGAAACGCCAAGACAGTCCGGAACAACAACTCCAGCCGCTTTGTAAGAGCACACATATAACCCCCCTAGCCCTCTCCATTATCTGTCTCTGTCTTCACACACTATCATGAAATACGTCTGAAAGCATCTCAAAGCCCTTCACGACCAGGAGAATAAGGCATGTGACCACGGGGAATACGACTCTCTCCTCCTGCAGGGGAAATACTTTGAGATCCAGTTTAGTCGCGGCGGAGAACCGGATGGAGGGAAGATCTCCAACTTCCTGCTGGAGAAGTCCCGGGTGGTGTCGCAGAACCAGGGAGAAAGGAACTTTCACATTTACTACCAGGTACTGCAGTACCACCGCACTGCCACTAGAGGTGCTGTTACCACATCATCTACTACCAGGTACTGCAGAAGAATATGCCTCTTCTGGGATTCGCGATGATTTATGGGATGTGTGGTTTCCTCTTAAGTACTATTATGTACACAGTCTTGTACCTTTTGGATTTTGTGGTCACGATTATTCTCATAACTGGTTGTCTTGGTTCCAGGCTTGAACCTCTATTTAAATAAGGGTTTTAAGTCAGTGGAGAAAATGAATGGCATATTCACTTCCGGCATCAGAGCTGCTCAAAGTTAGGCTCAATGTGAATCACAAAGTTAGGCTCAATGTGAATCACACTTGAATAACATAGTTAGGCTCAATGGGAATCACAAAGTTAGGCTCAATGTGAATCACACTTGAATCACAAAGTTAGGCTCAATGTGAATCACACTTAAATCACAAAGTTAGGCTCAATGGGAATCACAAAGTTAGGCTCAATGGGAATCACAAAGTTAGGCTCAATGGGAATCACAAAGTTAAACTCAATGTGAATCACAAAGTTGGGCTCAATGTGAATCACACTTGAATCACAAAGTTAGGCTCAATGTGAATCACACTTAAATCACAAAGTTAGGCTTAATGGGAATCACACTTAAATCACAAAGTTAGGCTTAATGTGAATCACAAAGTTAGGCTCAATGTGAATCACACTTGAATCACAAAGTTAGGCTCAATGTGAATCACACTTGAATCACAAAGTTAAGCTCAATGTGAATCACAAAGTTAGGCTCAATGTGAATCACAAAGTTAGGCTCAATGTGAATCACGCTTGAATCACAACCAAAGCTGGTAAAGAGACACCAAGGTAACCTAAGATAGCCTCTGTGACCTTTAACCCCTCACTCTTATACCCCCACCCCCACAGATGTTGGAAGGAGCCAGCAAGGAGCAGAGGGAGAACCTTGGCATCACCTCCCCAGACTACTATTACTATCTGAACCAGTCTGGAACCTTCACTGTGGACGACATCAACGACAAGAAGGAGTTCTCGGACACCGTGGTGAGTCTGCTGGGGGGGCCGGGGAGGGGGGGGGGGGTTCTAAATATCTACACACTTGTGGATGTCTTTGTTTCCATTTTCAGTAGAAACCAAATATGATTGATTTGATTATATTAATCAGTAGCATACATGTATTCATTAGCAGAGTAGAAACTATATTTAAAGAGATGGTAAAGAGGTTACAAGGTGCAGAAATATTCCCATATGTTGCAGAGGGATTTATTTAATATACATCAACCAAATAAAATAATAAGTGTGTTTACATTATGACAAAAAACGCTACAAAGAGCTGAATGGGCGTGTTCGTAATGTCCCCCCATACCCCCTTTCAACTCTAGGCTATTGGCAACAATGGCCCGTCTTTCAGCAGGTGGATTGGCTCAGTAAAACGGCATAATTATGAACAGTCAGAATACAGAAGCACCTGAAGAAACTGCCAAATATCCATGTATAATCCAAGTTGTGTCACAATGGTTAGTTCAGAGTATCTTTCAGCTTGTAAACATGTACTACAGAAGCTGCAGTAGGCAGTCAGACTCAAACGCAAAGTGCCATTTATCGTTACACTTCTTACTTTTATAGTTCAGGAGCGGCATGACGTCCCCACGCTCGAGTTAACTCCACCCAGAAAATCGCCAGACAGACAGAAAGTAAAATAAATATATGGAATATTTTGCGATTCAAATGGGAGTTGATTCATAGTTTGTATGTTTATATTAAGCCTCTACATCAGGGGTCAGCAACCTTTTTGATATGAAGTGCCCTTTTCAAAATGTCTTGTTAATCAGTGTGCAATATAAGGCCTAAGTTTAATGATGACATCACATCAAAATCATTTTATTCCAGCTATAGTGACCATGAAGAGCAACATTTATACAAATATGTATGTTTTCTCCCATACTCAGGATATTATAATTGTTTAACTGTATAAAATGCCATCTATGAAAATCCTCCACATCTGAGTAGAAATCTATTAAATACTAAATTTACACCAATTTTGGTTACAGTATATATAGTTATAAATTTCACTTAATAATTAAGATAACAAGCAGAAGAATAATAAAAGAATGTCATGCTTATGAAATATCTGATTTTAAATCAATCTTGTTAATCATAAATAAATGTAAATATTTTTTTATCCTGTGTGGTTATAGATTACGTTCCAATGCATTGTATTTTCTGATTTAACATTTTTCAATAGCAAATGTCAAAAAGAATTAAGTCAGTAACAAACCAAAAATGTGCATAGCTGCCATAGAAAATGAAGCGAGATGAGATGAAAAGAGACTTGGACAGAGCCCCTGTATATGCAAAGTCATGTCTGCTGCAAATAAACAGACGCCCAGTCAGTGTGATCCCTGGCCCTGCTTTCCTTTGCATAGTTCTAATATCTGTGGGTCGTACTTGGTGACTTTAAGTTGCACACAAGCTTCGGAGTGGTCTGTTGTCAAACGACTGCGGGCTGAGCACACTCTTAATGTGTGAGAATATCTGCTCACAAAGATATGTTGATCTGAAGACTGTCAGCAAAGCCAAAGCAATGTTCCCGAGACAGCTAAACTCCTCCGTGTTCCGTGATCATGCCCTGCGGTGGTTTCCAACTGCTTCCATAGCTCTGCAAACTTTGTCATCCACAGGGTTGAACTCTTCAGCTTAATCAGCTGCATTTGCAAGTCCTGTGCATCCAGCCAGTCCATCAGAGATAAATCCAGTTAATGTCCATCAAAGCTATCGGGTTTGATCAGGAATGAGAATATGGGTCCATATTTCTGAAATTCCCAAAATCGTGTTGTGAACTCCGATTCAAGCCCACTGATGTATTCGTTTATTTCAGCGATGCTGATGCTTTGCTGTGTGGACAGCTCCTTTAAATGTCTGAAGTAGCAGAAAGTGGAGGTGGCAATGTCGCTTGAAAAAATTGTGAGCTTTCCAACAAAAGCAGCCCATGTGTCATACATATCCAAAACTGTTTGCCCTGAACCTTGTAGTTGGAGATTGAGCTCATTGAGGTGTCCACTGTCCAGTAATGTCCGTAAGAATCATACGTTTTACAACCCACTGCTCTTCCTGCAGTTCTGGTTAGTCTTGGCCTTTTTTCACCCAGGAAGGCTTTTATGGCATCAAAGCAACTGACAAACCATTCCAACACTTTTCCACTGCTAAGCCACCTGACTGCTGAGTGGAGAGGGATATATTTGTATGTACAGTTCATTTCCTCAATTAATGTGACTGCACCTCGCTGTTTTCCGACCATGGTGGGGGCGCCATCTGTTGTCACTGCAAAAATCTTGCCAATGTAAATCCCTTGCTCTTTAAAATGCTCCAGAAAAACTCTGGCAATGTCCTCGCCTTTTGTTGTTTCAGACATTGGTTTTAAGCAGCACAGCTCTTCCCTTATAGTTAAATCACCGTATCTTGCCATGACTGCCAAACGTGGTATGTCATTCACATCCACACTCTCATCAAGTGCGATGCCAAATACCATGGCTTCTTTCAAACCAGCGGTTTGTTGCGCCCTTATGTTTTCTGCCATTTCTTTAATGCGTCGTTCAACACTTCTGGCTGACATGGGCATGATGGTAAGCCATCAAACAAATCATCTGAGCTACAGATAAAAGCCTCCTTAATATATTCTCCATCAGTGAATGGCTTTCCCCGTTTCGCAATGCAATTAGCAATGCGATAGCTTGCTTCTGTAGCATTATTTTTCGAAGTGGTGAAGACTTTAAGGGTGTTTGCTTGCTTCCCATACCTGGACACAGCACATTTGATTGATTCAGCCTGATCTGCCCCATCCTTTTTTCATGCTTGGTCTCAAAGTGGGGTTTAATACTTGATGTTCGGCAAACATGTTCAAGACATAAACTACATATAGCACGGCCCTTCTGTAACACAAAACCCCACTCTTCTGTCCAGGAGGGCTGAAATGCCCAAACATTTACCACTTTCTTAGCTAGCGAACCTGCCATTGCAGACATGCTACTGATCCCGCTCCGGCTCTAGCAGAGTACTGGGCTACTACGGTAGCCAATCAGAGGCTAGTGTTTGCTGCATGCGGGTGGATCAATCAAAATAGGTAGTGCTACTGTAATGTCTGTGAAAGACGAGATGTAATGTAGGCAAATTTCCCATGTGGATTATTAAATATCGAACTATATTAACTGGATAAGCGTGTAGCCTACTTAAAAACATTTCAAAGATAAAAAAAAAAGATATTGCCAGTGTGCCATTGGTTAAGCTTGCGCTTGCCCATGATGGCACGTGTGCCTAGGGTTGCCGACCCCTGCTCTACATCCTTTAATGACATGTTAAGACTAAAATGACCGATTTGCCTTGACTATCCATTTAAAATGTAAACGTATCAGTAAAGAGCTGTTTCCTGTGGAAACATACTGTACAGCGGTGTCCTGAGCAGAGAATTACATCACATTGCTTTTGTAATTGCCTGCGTGTGTGTGTGTATGCCTGCCTGCGCGTGTGTGTTTGTGCAGAAAGCCATGGCGGTGGTGGGTGTGGGTCCAGAGGAGCAGGACCTGGTTCTCCAGCTGGTGGCGAGCATCCTCCACCTGGGAAACATCTCCTTCAAGGAGGACAACAACTACGCCGTGGTGGAGAGTGAAGACTGTACGCACGCACGCACACACACACACACACACACACACACACACTCACTCACACCGTATTCAAATAGTGACATGCACATGGTGGCCAGGCGGTGGCGCTGTGCAGCTAGTAATGTAAACATCACTCTCTGGACACCTCATGGACGCTCTAGTGACAGATGCAGGAGCCCTTTGGCTCTAGCCTGCCTTGCTATGGCATTCGCTCTGTAATCTGTGGGAGCGGGGTTCGAGTCCCGGGCTCCGTCTCACACACACACACAGCAGACCCAGGCACTCTCAGCAGACGATGAGATGATTGTGAAATAAGATTAGATGTGTTCATTTCTTTCTGCCGCTCGACAAAATGAATCACAAGCAGATCATCACCAGGAACTACAGTACATCACGCTGGGGGTTAAAACATGACGTGATCAGCCCTTGTGAAGCCTCATAACCCCCCCCCTTCCCCTCCAGTCCTGGCGTTCCCGTCCTACCTCCTGGGCATCCCCCAGGCGGGCCTGTGCAGCAAGCTCACCAGCAGGCTCATGGACAGCAAGTGGGGGGGGAAGAGTGAGTCCATCTCAGTCACTCTGAACACGGAGCAGGCCAGCTTCTCCCGGGACGCCCTCGCCAAGGCCCTCTACGCCCGCCTCTTTGACTTCCTGGTGGAGGTCAGACTGTGTGTGTGTGGGTGTGTGTTATGTTATGCTGTGCTACTTGAACCAGAAGGGTTCTGTTGAAACTGGTCTGTTTGATAACCCTGCAGACACACTATAAACAGAGTTGTCTGTCTGCCCCCCTGTCTGTCTGCCTGCCTGCCTGTCTGTCTGTTCAGTCTGTTAACCAGGCCATGCAGAAAGTTGGGGAGGAGTTTAACATCGGAGTCTTGGACATCTACGGCTTTGAGATCTTCCAGGTAAATCACACACACACAGTACCACACATAACCACACTCTTCAGATTATACAACATCACAGACATAGTGAAGACCTGTAAGTAAAGTGTGTGTCTGTCTGTCTGTCAGTTAAATGGGTTTGAACAGTTCTGCATCAACTTCGTCAACGAGAAGCTGCAGCAAATCTTCATAGAACTCACCCTTAAAGCTGAACAGGTAAGTGCCCCATACACCCCCTGTATACACCCTACCTACCCCTGTATACCCCCTACCTACCCCTGTATACCCCCTACCTACCCCTGTACACACCCTACCTACCCCTGTACACACCCTATACATCACTATAAATACCCTTAATTGCTTTTAGTGCTATTAGTTCTTATTTCATGGTAGAAACACAAATCTCAAGGATGGCTGCGTGCGTGCGTGCGTGCGTGTGTGTGCGTGCGTGCGTGCGTGCGTGTGTGTGCGTGCGTGCGTGTGTGTGCGTGCGTGCGTGTGTGTGCGTGCGTGCAGGAGGAGTATGTGCAGGAGGGCATCAGCTGGACTCCCATTGAGTATTTCAACAACAAAGTGGTGTGCGACCTCATCGAGTCTAAAGTGGTGAGTGGCTCTGATCTTCCTAGCCACTGTCCTGCTGGTTCCTCCTTGGTTGCTACTGGGTTCTGGGTTGGTTCCTACTGGAGGAACCCAGACTACACGTGCTGGTACATAGTTTAACATCGCTAGCGTACAAATAAAACATCTGCCTGGGAATGTGACTCACATCTGCACGCAACTGATCCTGAGGCCTGACCTGCTCTGACGAACATTTGTGTTACCCAGGGAACCTTTTATTAATGTGACGTGTGTTACCTAGGGAACCTTTTATTAATGTGATGTGTTACCTAGGGAACCTTTTGTTAATGTAACGTGTGTTACCTAATGAACGCGTGTTTATTAATATGACATGGTCAGAATATACAGGTGAACTTGAGATTGATCGATTTATGATTATACATCGTCTGGAATCTGTGTGTGGGCGTGTGTGTGTGTATTTGGGCGGTTAATATGGGGCCTCCTTTAACGTGTCTGGACTCCATTTCCCAGAACCCCCCTGGCATCATGAGCGTGCTGGATGACGTGTGTGCCACCATGCATGCCAAGGGCGAGGGGGCGGACCAGACGCTGGTGCAAAAGCTGCAGGGCCAGATGGGCCCTCATGAGCACTTCAGCAGCTGGAACCGCGGCTTCATCATCCACCACTACGCTGGCAAGGTGCACGCACACACACACGCACTACGCTGGCAAGGTGCACGCACACACACACACACGTGCTACGCTGGCAAGGTGCACGCACACACACACACGCACTATGCTGGCAAAATGCACGCACACACACGCTGGAAAGGTGCACACACACAGTCTGTGTTGAGGTTATGGGGGTGTGGTTTGTTTCATGTGAGCCCTTTGATGTGATGAAGGGCTGTTGAAATAAACGTGACTTGATGCGTGTCTGCATGGTGTGCGTGTGCATGTTGTACTACGTGTGTGTGTGTACGTGTGTGTGCATGTCTGCATGTTGCACGCGTGTGCAGGTGTCGTACGACGTCAGTGGCTTCTGTGAGAGGAACAGAGACGTGCTCTTCAACGACATCATCGAGCTGATGCAGAGCAGCGAGTTGTAAGTGTGCACATGTGCACACGTATACGCACACATATGCACACAAGTACTCACGCGTATATGTGCATACGCACACATATACACACACATGTACACACACACACACACACACACATATACGCGTGCACACACACACGCACACATACACACACACACACACACAGGATGCCTATTGGCTAAGCCTGGCTCCTCCCTCTTGCGTCTGCCAGTGCCTTCATTAGAGGCCTGTTCCCTGAGAACCTTGAGGTGGAGAAGAAGGGGCGTCCGTCCACCGCTAGCAGCAAGATCAAGGTGAGGGGGAGGGGCGGGCGTTGGGGTCTTGTCACAAACCTCTATATCTTAGGTGAGATAAATAATTTACACAATCACAATCGAGGAGCGTATCTTTACTTGACCTAACCACCGCTCTGTGGAGGAGCGTATCATTAATATATCCACACACACCCCCCCCCCCCCCCCTCCCCCACAGAAACAGGCCAACCACCTGGTGCAGACCCTTATGAAGTGCACCCCCCACTACATCCGCTGCATCAAGCCCAACGAGACCAAGCGGCCGCGGGACTGGGAGGAGAACCGCGTACGCCACCAGGTGGAGTACCTGGGTCTGCGGGAGAACATCCGCGTGCGACGCGCCGGCTACGCCTACCGCCGCGCCTTCAGCAAGTTCCTCCAGAGGTCAGAGGTCAAGCCCCTTCATGGCGGCACCTCCCCATTTCACAATAATTAATTAGTTTGTGCATGCAAAATCATGTTTTATTATTTTTGTATTAATTAGTTTTATTTAACAAGTTTAAAGATGTTAAAGGTGCAGTCAGCAATTGTAAGCTAACTGTAAGCTAATACACTTTTTGTCTAATTCACCAGATATCTCCGCATTTCGCTATATTACCGGTTTCTGTGCGCGTCTAAAAAACTATCCGATTCATCTCCACAGATCTCTGTAAATAGGAACACAAACAAAGTGGTGCAGACCGCTCCCATCAAGAAAGCTGCAGCACTACGCTTGGCTTCACAATGTGTTTTGATGTGTGGGGCGTCGCCGCGGAGGGATGTTGTTTTGATTTGAGCTAGAAGTTAACAGGCGTTCTGGAGAATGACTGACACTGCCTTTACGCCTAACAACGATTTGGCCCAGGACGTACGAGCGGGCGATGACGTCATCTGTTTACATAAAACCAACATAAATATGACAAGTGAAAATACTATTCGGATCGTTGTCTGAATTAAAGGTGCCAACTCCACGGAGGGCATGTTTGTCACAAGTCACTTGCACTGCCAGGGGTCAGGATAGGGAGCAGGCCTGCCTACCTGCTCACTGTAATGTTTGTACCTGTACTCGGTGTGTCTTTGGATAGAAGCGTCTGCTGAATGACGTACATCAGTGCATGGAGCATCAGGAAGATAAGATGCTTGTGGTGTTCTGGTGGGTGCAGCATCTCTGTCCTTTGATTGGCTCTCCCACCGTAGCCTCGTGTATTCACACAGTCTACCGGTGCGTTTGACAAACCAGCGTGAAATCTGACCACATCAGTGGTCGCCATGGGTACCACCTTGGGAGCACGCACTAAAGCAGGGTCCAGGAACCAACCAATCAGTTACCTGGTCCAGTAAAAAGTTCTGTTGGTGTCCCGTTCTCTTGCCAAACGTGTATGTGTGTGTGTGATTGTGTGTGTGCGCACTCCAGGTATGCCATCCTGACCCAGGAGACCTGGCCCCGGTGGGGGGGGGAGGAGAAGAAAGGGGTCCTGCACCTCCTCAGCTCCGTCAACATGGACAAGGACCAGTACCAGCTGGGCCGCACCAAAGTCTTTATCAAAGCCCCCGAGTCTGTACGGACACACACACACACACACACACACACACGTGTTGATGTATCAGCCATATGAAAATGGCCTGGATCAGATTCTCTGCAAATGTCAACAAAACATCTAGTGCCTTTTAACACCTTAACAGAAACAAGTGGCCTGTATGTTGTTGACCATTTAAAATGGACTATAGCCGAAGAGAACATTAGTGTTTAGTCACGATAAATAATTACCCGTGTCCATATTAGCAGTCAGATCATGGCGCGCAGAGGCTCTGCCTGCTGTGATTGGACGCTGTGTGTGTGCTCTCGCTGTGCAGCTCTTCCTATTGGAGGAGATGAGGGAGAGGAAGTACAACAGCTACGCCCGCGTCATCCAGCAGGCCTGGCGCAAACACATCGCCGTGCGCAAGTACGTCAAGATGAGAGAGGAAGGTATGACCGTCTTCATCTCTACAAGGTCTCCATGGCAACGCTCGTGTTGTGGACCGACCGTATCTTACATCTGACTCTGTTACCGACGGCAGGCTGGCGTCATGACATACATTACATCTTAACATACAGCTGCTAACGGCTTTAAATGTTTTAAAGGTCCTAAATACAATATTTTAAACACTAATAAAGCAGCCAACTATGTAAATATATAGTGGAGTCAAAGTAATGGTGTCCTGAGCAGAGAATGACATCACTCTCTGTGTGTAATCTGAGCTCTTATGTGTTTTGTTCTGTTGTGTGTGTGTGTGTACGTGCGTGCGTGCGTGCGTCTACCAGCCTCCGACATCCTGCTGAACAGGAAGGAGCGCAGGAAGAACAGCCTGAACAGAAACTTCGTGGGCGACTACATCGGGACAGACAACCATCCGGAGATACGGCAGTTCGTTGGCCGCCGGGAGAGAATCGACTTTGCGGACGTGGTGGTCAAATACGACCGGCGGTTCAGGGTAACAGCTGTTGATGAGCCTGCTTCTCCTCAAGACAGCTGTTTTCATATTCACTAATTTATTCATACATACCGATATGTTATTTTAAACCTTAGGTTTTTGTCCGGCTGCACTGATTATGTAAAACGGACTGCATCTATAAAGTGCTTTTCCAACATAGCGACCACTCAAAGGCCTTTACAGTATTGCCTCACGTTCACCCATTCACACACTGGTGGTGGTGTCAACCATGCAGGGTGCCACCTTACCACCAGGAAGGGCTAGGTGTCTTGCTCAAGGACACCTCGACACTGTCCTTGCAGCGTTGCCAACATTACTCCACTGCCACTTTTGTCTAAGCAGATATTTCTATATACGTCCACTAGGAGGCAGTCCGGTGCCTCTGATCATTTCAGGCGCTGAGTGCGTTCAGTATAACCAGAACTGCCAGCTAGCTAACCTGCCATTACGGAAATTTATAGTGTCATTAGAATACAGCAAATCTCTTAATTACCAATGTTGTGCTTATCAAACAGAAATTGAGATTGAAAAAGTACTATTAATAGATTGCAATATTCGCTGACACCCACCCCTTCTACAGCAGACTTGTACTGTAAAAACAAGGAGCACTTTAAGAAGAAGGGATGAGCACAACAGAAAGGGACCTTAAAATCTAGTGAACAAACCCAGGGCCAACCAACCAAAACCATCCACCAGGACTTCAACCTGGACGGATCCAACCAACCCGACCATCTAACCCAAACGCACCACTGCAAAACACAACCAAAATGACCTACCCAGCTGCAAAACCTTTCCAAACAACTGACCATCCAACAACCTATCCCAGCGCCACTTGTTGGAACCAGGCATCCAGCCCAGGGGCCAACCAATCACCAACGTAACTGGCTGGGCAACATACCATGCCAACCCTCAATACCCAACCGACCCTCTAACCATAACAACCCACACATTCACTGATTAATAAAATAACCCTCCCCCAAACAAAGTAAATGGCACCAGCGATGGGGATCGGGCCAAAATGAAAATAAGGCAGGAACACACTCTGGGCCAACCACGTCATGGTCGTCTGACCCAGGGCTGCCCCCTAAACTACCAAAACCTAAACCCCATAACTAACCAAAAACAAGTCGCGAAAACTGGACTACTGGATCCACCATCTAAAAGAACAAAGGTTAACAAATCAAGACAAAACATCACCAAATAAAATCCCGGACGAGCGTCCATGTTACGGCCTGGCTCCTGGGTCGTAAACCAAGCAAACCAAACTCTTAACTGACAAACAGAATAACACAGAATAACCCAGAATGAGGTGTGAATGTCTGTAAGTGTATGTACTGAATATATGTGTTGCATGCTAACCAAACTAAGAAACCAACAAACAGAATGTGTGGTCCCAGGAGAGTCACACTGACAGTGGGCTGTACCACACCTATATAAGTGTCAGGCACAGGTGTACTTAATTTGCCTAATTAGGCTCTTCACAGCCAAAAAGAACCACAGGCCTGCTGAAACCAAGCATGATCGTGAAAGTAGAACATGATTATTGTGTTTTACCGAGGACCCTAACCTTCGTACATGTAACCACTATGGTGCCGGTAGCATTTCATCATTTAAACCAAAGTGTAAACTACCCTACTATACATTTTCACTGATCTTCACCAGAGGGTAATAGATCTAACTCCTAAAATGTATCACAATAAACAGCAAGGACGTCGCCATAGTAACACTAGTAATTTCACTGTTTTTAAACTCACTGCCACTAGTTTTGGTCTTGCAGTGTAAAGTGTTCTCTGAGCAGTATCCCCCTGAAATACGTTATCTGATAGGAAGTACATTCTGCAAAATCTGTACAATAAGGTCACTTAAAAAATGAATCAACACAGCTTAACGTGTTTTTGTTTCTATCTCTCTCTCTCTCGCTCTCTCCAGTCTGTAAAGCGTGACCTCATCCTGACCCCTAAGTTCATGTACCTGATTGGCCGGGAGAAGGTGAAACAGGGTCCAGAGAAGGGGCAGATCCAGGAGGTCCTGAAGAGGAAGATTGAGTTGGAGAGCATCCAGTCGGTGTCCCTGAGGTTAGATGGCCTCCACCTCTCTGCTCCACCTCTCCACCTCTCTGCTCCACCTCTCCACCTCTCTGCTCCACCTCTCCACCTCTCTGCTCCACCCATCAACCTCTTTTGTTGTTTGTGTGAACCCAGGGTTAGCTTGTCTCTCTTGTTGTCTGTGTGAATGCAGGGTTAGCATTTTGTCTCTCCCGGTATCAACGGCGACCAAAGCGGAGACTGTGTTGTTGTATGCTGTGTAACATCATTGGTTGTTATGGTAACACCCCTCCAGCACGCTCCAGGACGACTTCTTCATCATGCACGAGCAGCAGTACGACAGCGTCCTGCAGAGCATCTTCAAGACGGAGTTCCTCAGCCTGCTCTTCAAGCGCTACGAGGAGAGAACACACAAGAAGCTAGCGCTCAAGTTCAATAACCTGTTAGTAGCTCTGTGTGTGTGTGTGTGCGCGTGCGCTTGAGCTGTGAGCTACAGAGGAGGTTCATCATGGTTGACTGACACACAATACACTCAACTGTACATTTATTTGCAGAATACGTTTTCCATATTTGGAAATTAACCCCATTCTAATGAACAAGGGTCAAATAGGTGTGACCAGCCATGCTCCCTTCCCCTCCTCTCCCTCCAGGCTGGAGTTCAAGGTGAAGAAGGCTGGCTGGGGTCCGTTCAGCGGCGCCGGCTCCAGGCAGATCCAGTTCACGGCGGGCCAGGGGGACGAGACTGTGCTGAAGCCCTCCAGCAAGGTGCTGGTGGTCAGCGTCGGGCCGGGCCTGCCCAAGAACTCACGTGAGTCCTGGATCACATCGCGCCGCGCCACCACACTCACTTCCTGTCCCGCCGCGCTCACTTCCTGTCCCGCTTTGTCATTCCAGGGCCCACTCGCAAGGACAAGCGCAAGAGTCGTTACCTAGGAAACCAGTCCCAGCCCCGCGGTGATAACTCTGGTGAGCTCTGGGTGGACACATGGTCCTAGCTCATCTGCCTAGCAACACATGGTCCTAGCTCATCTGCCTAGCAACACATGGTCCTAGGTTATCTCCATAGCAACACATGGTCCTAGGTCATCTGCCTAGCAGCAATCGTAAATAATGCAGCTAGTCTCTCCTCCAGCCTCCAGAGGAGCCCAGCCACGAGGAGGAGGAGGAGGTCGAAGCGGCGCCGCCTCCTCCAGGGTCTCGTTGCTAAGGCAACAGACCAGCATGGAACAGCCTACATTGCCGCGGCAGCAGGACCAGCAGCGGTCCTCCCAGCGGCCCCGCAGCCGAGCCACCAATCCCGAGGACCTACGCTTCATGGATGTGCCCGACCAGGGCGTGGCCGGGTGAGACCGATATCGCCACCCGCCGGCAGGCCTTGGCGTTAGAGATCCCCTCCTTGATTGTGTTTATTATGGGTTAGATTTAGTGGTGGAATGGTGTCCTGAGCAGAGAATGGCATCACAGTCCATCTGTGTGATCTGATCTCCTCTGTTTCTTGTGTGTGTGTGTGTGGCCCACAGAGCATTTGTTTTGTCATATGCAGGTGTGCCATCTAGTGGCAAGTAAGATCATGTATAGATCCTTTAATTGTGTTTACATATTGCATTCACGTAATGTGTCTATGTGAGATGCTGGAGTGCTTGCGCCACCTAGTGGCAAAACACCGCTTTAACATGTCTCTTTTCCCCGGACAGCCTCCAGCGCAGACGCTCCAAGGAGGTGAAGCCCATGCCGGGCTCAGGTAGGCCCAAGCCGGGCCCGAGGCCAAAGCCCCGCTCACCCCAGTGCCGCGCCCTGTACGCCTACGACGCCCAGGACACGGACGAGCTCAGCTTCAATGCTGGCAACGTCATCGACATCCTCACTGAAGGTACCGCCAGTCAGGCCACGCCCACCAGACGCCAGAGTTTACCGTGACATTTGGGGAGCACGCACACGCACCACAAAGTTCTGTTGCTGGTTGCTACAGATACTCTAGGCTCTTTCCGTCTGTTACGTAGAGCCCTGTAAGCATGTCAACGCTATCGTGAGGTGGGGTTGGTGATGTTCATTGGCTGTTGGCAATGTCACTCACATGACTGTATGTATACGGAATTCCGGCACGGCTAGTGCAATAATTAATAACGTCATTGCTTTTACAGTAACCATACTGCATAGCCTACACCTTTTTTTTTAGATTTGCAGACAGCCAGACTTGTCTTTTAGTTTCCCAACGAATAACTTGAGTTTAAGTGTAAAGTCATATTTGGTGAACAAGAGTTGATCACCGTGCATGTCAATCAAAATACCTCACCTGTGAAGAAGGTGGGTCTTTGCACAGTTGGCCAACACTGTCCCAGACTTGACCAAAGAATATGGGGGTTTCTCAATGTCAAGGAAGGATGCTTAGCGGCTGGATTTCAAGGATGCCACGTCATCAAATCTCAACAAAGTACCGTTCCAATGTCGAGGATGTTTTAGAATTCTGCCAAGGACTCAGTCCTTCGATCAGAGGATTTTGACGGATGCATGTGTGCATTCTTCGCCGTCTAAAAATACCCACAATCCTGTGTGAACTCGGAAGAGGAGAGATTTAAAAATGGCACAAAACAAAACTAACAACAAAACAGCACGATCCATTGTTTTTTCAACTGTTATTTAAAAACGCGCGGTTTAATTAAGCATAATGATTTTGAAGGAGGGACTTTTTTTGAATGAGGTCATCTTGCGCACTAGCTAGGCCGTTCCAATACGTGTTCTTCGAATGTCTTTCCTAATCTAGGAAGGACCAGACTTGGAAGGCACTTGGATGGATCCGTCCTACCAAGGAAGCATTCTTGACATTGAGAAACACCCTATGAAGCCCCTAACAATGTGTTGTGCCTCACGAGAACTGAGCCAGACAGGATTTCTGTTTGTACCAGTTTATTGATTACGTGAATCAGTAGATTTGTTAAATTTAATGTGTGTGTGTGTGTGTGTGTGTGTGTGTGTGTGTGTGTGTGTGTGTGTGTGTGTGTGTGTGTGTGTGTGTGTG
>JAODLL010039549.1:7147-21298 GCA_026546735.1 Forbesichthys agassizii
TATCATGAAGATGAGTGACTGTATGTAGTTTAACATGAAGATGAGTGACCTTATGTAGTTTATCATGAAGATGAGTGGTTCTTATGTAGTTTATCATGAAGATGAGTGACTATGTAGTTTATCATGAAGATGAGTGACCTTATGTAGTTTATCATGAAGATGAGTGGACCTTATATAGTTCATCATGAAGATGAGTGACCTTTTGTCTTCTAATCCTAGCAGCAGTCACATTAGTAGTAATGTTCCTGTTCTATTGGTCCTGCTGTATTTGTGATCTGGGTAGGCAAATGGTCAGAAATATAACAATGAATAATAACAATCTGACATAGCTTGACTGGCAGTTGGAAGAAGTTATCTTTTAAGCTTGCAGACTTGGATCATTTCTGTTGAATATTTGTTGTGATGACTTTCTAACTGTTTTACACGTCACACACCCCTTCAGAGTAGTACAATGTATGAGTGATGTCAGCTACTTAAGTACATGGCTTGAGGGAATACATAGCCACCAGTATAGTCTGTTAACGTGACTGCACAATGAGCCTGTGTGGTGTGTCAGTCCCCGAGGAGAATATAGCCACCATGAAACACGGTGCCCAGGTGGTGAAGGGGGAGCTCAAGTCTGCTCTGTTGGACGGAGACACCCAGAACTACGACCTGGACCATGGCTTCTCCAGGCACCCCATCGAGGAGGAGGGACACAGCCGATCAGGGATCCAGGTTAGCCCAGACTTTTCTAGCATGCAGGGCCGCTGGTGGAAAGACCGTAGTAGCCCTAAAGGCACCCTTACATTATTATGTACTTACAGAATTAACTTGGATATTTTAGAGGTTAAATTGGTATCCTTTTTGTGTTAGTGGTTGAAAGTTCACCATATATCTCCTCGCGTTCTCTGTGTGCTGAAAATAATAATCTGGTACTTAATCTGGCTCCATACACACAAATTGGTGCAGACCGCACCACACAACAACACAATCCTAGCCATGCCAATGTGTTTCCAATGTGTGGGGCGGAGCTTCTGAAGGAGCACCCAAAGGCATTGAAGGGAGAGGACTTTTTGTTTTGATTGAGTTCAAATATCAAATATCAACAGCCTCCTCCAGAACGACTGACTGTACCTTCTTATAAACTCTTATAAATGCACCATTCATTGATATGGTCTCTTTGTGGCTGTGCATGACTGTGACTTGTTGTTCCAGGTCAAACTGGGTCAGCCCTCCATTATCAACCATGTCAGACTGCTGCTGTGGGACAGAGACAGCAGGTGAGTGCTTTAACCCATGGCTGGGAGGGCTTCCAGAATAAACATATTTAATATGTCCTGTTTAATATCAACACCAACACACTGCAAGTCATTTATTGGTAAAACTCATATGTAGCTTTTAGAGTTCATCTAGAAAAGTGGAAAACCACCTTCCACAGTCCTGTTTCATGTCAGTGATTCAACACAACTCCCAGTGCATGTCATATGAGCCCTGTTTGAGGCTGCTGCTACTGGTCCTGCTTTGCAGATCGTACTCCTACTACTTGGAGGTGTCCATGGACGAGCTGGACTGGGTCCGCGTCATCGACCACTCTCTTTTCCTCTGTCGCTCCTGGCAGAGTCTCTTCTTCCAGCCACGGGTCTGCCGGTAAGGCCGCAGGACAGCAACCCCCCTCCCCGATGCCCAAGGCACACCTGGCACTGTTAGTGTTGGTATCAGCAGCAACTTCAATTATTCTAAAAGGAAAGGCATTGTGAAACCCATACCGCAGTCGTCTTACGTGGTTCGCAATTTGAAAGCTGATTGGCAGTTCACGGATAACCTTAGATTAGGGCGATAACAACCCCTAGTTAAAACATCCATGTGGCAGCCCCCCACATTGAGAGCCAACGAGGCTGCCTCCAGACATGCTGTGTTTTGTTATGCACCCATAGGTATGTAAGAGTGGTGGGAACACACAACACAGTGAACAAGGTGTTCCATCTGGTCGCCCTGGAGTGCATGTACACACATCAGCCCCATGTCCTGGAGAAAGGCCTTCTGGGTAAGGAACTGTTTGTTCAATGAGGAGCCTCTCTGGCCCCCGGCAGTGTTTGAAGTAGCACCCGACGGGCGTTGAACCCCCTAACTCTGCCCCTTGCAGTTCCCAGCAGCAACGTGGCCACCATCTCCTGCGGGGCCAGCGTCATCGAGGGCGTGAGTCGGAGTCGTAACGCCTTGCTCAACGGCGACACGTCTAACTACGACTGGGACTCGGGCTACACCTGCCACCAGCTGGGCTCTGGGGCCGTCGTCATCCAGTTGGCTCAGCCCTACATGCTGGCCTCACTCAGGTAGGGCCTCGCCCATGGTCCCTACACACGTGACGTATTGGTGCTGCTGTGATTATGATTATTTATGAATCAGCTATATTCACTAGTCATTAAAGCTCTGTTCAGCAACATGTCTGAACTACATATACACAGTATAATACACCACTGCGCTACACAGACAGATGCTCCTCGTCTCTGATGATTAGGGGTCATTGATAGTTCCATTATTTGCATGTGTTTAGTGTGTGGTGTCCACATGTACCCGTCTCATTGTATGGATGTGTTTTATGTGGACAGGCTGTTACTGTGGGACTGTGACAATCGGAGCTACAGCTACTATGTTGAGGTCTCCACCAACCAGCAGCAGTGGACCAGAGTGGTAGATAGAACCAAAATTGCCTGCAGGTGAATAGCCATCATAGATGGCTTGTTAAGATAGAATATATCTTAAATGTCATTATATTAGTCTGGTTACCTAGAGTACCTGAGCAAAGAACCTAGACTACTGAACAAGACGCATTACAAGCATGTTTAACTAGTGGTATTTGCATTTCCACCTTGCTCAACAAGTTAAATCCATAATGTGTGTTTGTGTCTCCCTCAGGTCTTGGCAGACCCTGGTCTTTGACAAACATCCTGCCTCATTTATACGTATTGTAGGAACGTATAACACAGCGAATGAGGTTTGAACTACAATAGAATGTTGAGAGTTTACAGAGATTCCATTAGTTACATAACTAAAATTTAACTTCCAATTTATGATGACGGAGGCCAAAGTATACTTCAACATCGCGGACGGTGCACATTTGTCATGCATGCATGACGTACATACAGTACATACATACTTTTTCTTTCCAGTAAATCTCTTTATTACACCAATATTATGGATGGAAAATCGTCAAGCAATTTCATATACAAAATGTCAAACTGCAGACAGGGACACGCTAATGACCCTGTTGCCGCTGCGTCAAGGCCAGATCGAGGCAACGCATATACTGTACTTTAGCCTTCATAAGTCCTCAAGATAAATGCAAAGTGCTTTCTTGTTTTAATTAATATACTCAAACATTTTATATATGAAATATTATTGTTATGTAATTCCATTGTTTCTTATAAACACTACCTTGCATTTGTTTATTATTGAATCATTTGTGCAGGTTTTCCACTGCGTCCATTTTGAGTGTCCTGCCCAGCTCGATGTAGAAGTAAAAGAAGGCAGTCCAGGTTCTGACCAGCCTGACACAGACTCCAACTCCCAGAATGCACATCCTAATTTTTCCCCAAGACTGCTCTCTGCAAGGCCTTCATCATCCTCTTCCTCAAGCTCCCAGAACATCTGAAGAGATCTGCTCTAAATGACATTACACTCTGGTGGAACAGATTTAGTTTTGTATTTTATAAAGTGACATTCAAGTTGTGGCATGCTAATGGCCATAGATCTTGGGTTTATTGCCGGACCGCCTGTATGAACAAATGTCGCTCACTGACTGACCGACTGACCTTGTTAAAAAGCGCATGCGCTTAATTCAAGAGAGTAGGTGGTGGAATGCACCATGTAGACAGTAGGTGGTGATAATGCACCACCGGTAAAAATCCCCCACAGAAAATACAGAATATGACATATAACAATATATCCATTTGACAGAATTAAGGTATAACAATGAGTAGTGCAAATGCTTGTTAAAGTGTCTGCAGTAATGGGAACAGATCATATTCAGAGAATATCTCTTCACGGTCCTGTAGCTGTACATTCTGTGCCCTGAAAAAAATAATCTGGTGTTTCTAGGCAGCTCTGTAAAAGGGAACACAAACAAAGTGGTGCAGACATCACCCAAATATATCCAAGCCTTGGCAATGTATGTCCAATTTGAAGGGCAGAGCTTTTGAGGCATTGAAAGGAGAGGTGGTGGTGTTTCCCCAGCATCGCTGACTCCACCTTTACGGTGTGTGCATGGTCAGCAGTTTACTAGCAGGTCTATTCTGACCCCCCTGAGCCTGGATGAAACATTGCACACTTCTCAAACACATAATGCTATTAGATTGTGATGTTGGCTCATGCCCACAGCCAGCTGAACTAGGCTTACCTAGTTTTTACTTGTTTAGAAACTATTGGAGCAGCCTGTAACCAATCAGCTGTTCATATCACTTCGTCTAGCTCTACCGCCATTGCCATTGTTGGAGCTACATTTCTAGATCGACTCTTAAATTCGTCATTACACTTAGCCACCCCCACTGGTCCCTGATTGGTCCGCCGTCAGCAAACCACCATAGACTATGTCGGGCGATATAATTTGTGCCTGGCCATAGCGAAAACTTCATCCACTAAATCTGCTCCACTAGATGCAGAGTAAGTTAATGTGTAATGAAGTTTTACATTGCCAGGGTGTTTATATTTCAGTTTTAATGGCTCAGATGTTACAATATGTATTCATATTTGCAAAAATACCAGTACTTGGCTGCAAGGCCAAGTATCATTTTAATGATAATCATAATTTACTGTAACTTGTATGTACTACACTTGTATGAAATGGTTTTCAGAAGTCTGAATACAATTTGGATATGCTAAAGATTGGCTTTGGTCTGGCAGTCTGAACAAGGCCTTTGTAAGTAATGGTAATTCTTGCAAGAATGTATAATAAGACATAAACACACTTTATTACCAATCACCTGTTGCAGAAGCCCAATCAACAGTTATGGAAATATAGACATGGTATAAACGTACACACAAGACTATTTATTAAACAAGATTGGTGACTAGGACATTGTAATAGACATACAATTTATTTTCATCAATTTCAGTAAAGGAGAAAAAACATTAAGTAAAGCAAAGGAACCGCATTCATAAAAACCTCCATCTCAGAATGTACAGACCCAAAGCTAACTAAAATATGAAGAGTAAAATATATATGTATTTCACTGTATTACTGTTTCTCTACTGCTCTGAAGGAAATAACCTGACAGTTGGTCAGAGGACATAGTCTTCTGTCTCCACCATGGTACTATATGCTGCTAACAATTATGTTTATGTTTATATTTATAATAAAGCAGACTCTTGTTTTTCCATTGCCTTAATGTTGACTTGACACTTATGAAAGCAGTGTTCCCTAATTAAATAAAAAAATATTTAAAACCTAAAGCTTTCAAACTGCAAAAATGTGCAGTTCACCAACACGTCATTTCCTATTTTCTTTTAAATTAGTTAGCCTACTCTATGAAGTGCACACAGATCTCAAAGCATACAATGGACATGCGTATCCTACCTTTAAGTAGCATATGTATGTTACCAATGATGTTACAGTATGTAACAGTTTCTGTTTTAAACTGCAAAAACCTAGCCTGGTTAAAATGTAACCCCGCCCCCAAATTTTGAAAGCTCTACTACTCATGCTTGGACGATGGCTAGTTGCGGAATTATTATCAAATATAAATGCAAAAATTTAACGAAAATGAAACCGGAATTATGGACCGTGTAGTTGGCCATATATACATTTTGTTGTCTTGTGTATATTAAAACATTAAAATTACAGGTTCCACCGAGATTTGAACTCGGATCGCTGGATTCAGAGTCCAGAGTGCTAACCATTACACCATGGAACCGCAATAAAATTTCTTTCAAAAATTGTTTTTTTATTAATAATGTTCGATATATTACAGTTTGCGTTCTAATAAAAAATTTTTTAAATTCCTCTTAAAAACCAATAATTTAAGATTTTCTTTGTTCAACCTGTTCGAAAAGGAAAGATTATGATATGTATTATGATCCCACTTTTTTATAAAACAGTGCTGGGAGAAGCAGGCCTGGATTTTCATATAAGCATAGCATTCACATGATTCGCTTTGTACAGTTTAAGTTTCCTGGTCAAGGCAAACACGATTTTTCACAGGTTCACAGCTCAAGGCACATGGCTTTTGGGTCTGATGACCTTTGACAATGACCGTGGCTATGCTATGTCACTTCTACCTATTTCAGTCACCTCAGAAATGTATTTTCTCTGGACATCGTGTTTAAGGTATTGCTAGCTCTAGTATTGCTACCTTGTCATAGGTGTAATGTGTTTAAAAAAACTGAACAGAAAAAAGGTTGTACCTTGCTATATGTCATTTAAATGTCACACGAGCCAGTACATAACTTTCACAGCACATTACTATTAGGTCCGTTTCAGTGGTCTGGTAAATCAGAATTCCATTTAGAATATATCTTAACAAAATACTTAAATATCTTAAAGTAAATGCTTTGGGTTCGACAAAGAAAGATAGTCAACAAAGAGCAGATAGAAAATGTTGGAAAGGAAGGAAAATTGTGTGTGAATGAAAATAACTACAATGTTCTTTCAACAATGTGCCTTGGAGAATGCTCCACAGTCCACACACTTATAAATGAGCCAAATAAGTCAAAATGACTGAGAGTTAAGGAATCACACACATGCACAAAGAAAGAGAGAGAGAGCGAGCATGAGATAATAGGACACAGGCGCAGTGAACCGGCGGACTTGTGGGTGTAGGGTGAAGGAGGTTTCAGCCACCTCATGTACAAAATGTTATTTTATCCACCAGTGGATCTGTTCAAACCTCAGAACCTCCCTAATTCATTCTTTATGGCCAGCCATCGTGTGTTTGGCCAGCGTCCGGCTGTGTTAAGAAATGCTTGTCAGCAGCTGAGAGCACTCTGGTACAGCATGTTCCCTCTTATCCTACACACAAATGCAGCTATACAGAGGATGGAGCACAAAACTAATTTACACAGTACTGTAAATATACTGTACTGTATGTGTAAGATGTGTTCGCTTCTAGTTTTATTGTCAAAATCATAGATCATTATTATCTTTACTATGAAATTCTTAGTCCCAATAAATAAATACATAGGAAAACAAACTCGGTACACATTCTCAGTAGGCCGAAGTAAAAAAGAAAATACAGGATATGACATATAACAATATATCCATTTGACAGAATTAAGGTATAACAACGAGTAGTGCAAATGCTTGTTAAAGTGTCTGCGGTCATGGGAACAGATCATATTCAGAGAATATCTCTTCACGGTCCTGTAGCTGTCCATTCTGTGCGCTGAAAAAAATAATCTGGTGTTTCTAGGGTGCAGCCCTGGCTCTGTAAATGGAAACACAAACAAAGTGCTGCGGACACCACCAAAATATATCCAAGCCTTGGCAATGTGTGTCCAATTTGAAGGGCAGAGCTTTTGAGGCATTGAATGAAAGGAGAGGTGTTGTTGTTTCCCCAGCATCGCTGACTCCACCTTTACGGTGTGTGCGTGGTCAGCAGTTTACTAGCAGGTCTATTCTGACCCCCCTGAGCCTGGATGACCACACCTGTGTTACGTGACCAGCTCAGGTCCTCACTGACAAACCCCCTGGGAGCCCTTTCCACCGCAGATCTTCTACATGTGGAAGGGGGCGTGGCTTACATCCCACTGCTTCCTGTAGTGGGATGTAAGCCACGCCCAGTTCTTGTACCTGGCAGACGCTGGGCAGAAGGTTGATATCCTGACGCCAGCATGCCAGGGCTCTCACCTCTCGTCCACAGGCCGAGATGGTCTACACACATGGGGTCATTTGACAATGGTGTTGGATGGGTGTAGGGTCCAGCTGCACAGAGTGTGGTTGATGTGCAGGTGCCTGAGCTTAAAGGCAGACCTACAGACAATAAGCAGCATCTGCATGTATGTGCTCCTCTGGTCCAGGTGGGAGAGAAATGCCATGGCATTGTCTGTGCACCTGTTTGGCCTGTTGGCCAACTAGTGGGGTTATTGGGTTGGGAGGGAGGGAGCTATGTGAGATCTGACAACTGCTCAAAAGCACTTCTCAGCCGTAGAAGTGTGACTGGTGGGTGGGGAAGGGGGGAGGTAATGGTTAAGGCAGCGCACACTGGGATAATGGCTGAGTCATTGTTGTCAAATGTGAGAACAGTGGCCACTGTAGGTTTTGTTGAATAGAAATAATGAAAGTTCCCTATTTGTTATGTTACCCAAAAGGGCTTATAAATCTGTTTTAACATTTAGCCAAAATTCAGGTGTGACACACTGGCTGAATTGTATCTAATTTACTACCAGTGAAATAGGAAAAAGCCCATAAAGATAGGATGTTACAACTTTGACTGAAAACTAAAATGAAATGTTCAGCTAAGGGAGAGAATTTCTCCAAATTTAAGTTATATGGGTTTTAGGGATATTTGTTTAGTATTCAGGCAACAGAGCATTTTTGGACATAACTTATAAAATATAGTGCCTTTATAAAATTATATAAAATAAAAATCAAATGTAAAAACCCAAAAGTCACGTTGTGATGACGTATCAATTTTGACTGTAATTAGGAAGTCCTAACCAAAAAGCTGCCTTTCTTTTCTCCATCACAGGCAGGTTTTGACTAATTTTACCTGTCAACATTTTTGTGAAACAATACATTACATGAAGGAACAAATAGTGTGCCCGTTTGTATTTCTCAGTAATCTGGGCTAAAGTGGCTCATATTGGCTTTACATGAAACTGTACACAAAAATCAATCCCATAGTGGCACTCTTAACGGGAAGGTGCTACAGTATCAGATGCTATTGATCCACATCAAGGTAATATATTTATAAATGGAGGCTGTTTTGACATTGCAGTGCTGAGGTTGTTATACTGTATTTCCCCATTTACAGTTTTGATCACTACACAGTAGTTCAACTCCTGAACCTAAGATGTAATACTATCGTATATATAGCCTACTACTGTATGTAGCCTACACACACACACACACACACACACACACACAATATGTACAATGCATGTTTTTCATCCTTTTTATACTACCTTGTTTCTATAAAGTTCCTCAAATGTAAAATTGTTCTTGGAACAAGTGAAAACATACATTGAAAAAGCTTGTTACTGCTGGCCTATGAAAACGTCCCTCATTGTAATTCAACATTCTCTCATAGCAAAAATACATGTTTGAAAAGACACAACATCTAACAAGGGAATAGAGGATTTTGTCTGCGTCTGCTGTTCAGTATAGCCAAGGCCAGCGCACTGCAGCTGGCAGAACATTGTGTGGTCACCACACTTGGCTGGCCAGCCTAATTAGAATCAATGTCCCGATGGTGGCTTTACTGCTGCTGTGATATCTCCCTGTGAACACGACTTTGCACCACATGCTGGGAGCTGATTGGATGCCAAAACCTGACAGATGCCTGCAGAGGGAGCGGGCAGGTAATTAACCGAAGGCAGTGCAATCACTGTGATCTCATATGGCCCCAGCTGTGTGTGTGGGGGAGTGCAAGATTGGGTGTTTAGAGTAGCTCTCAGCCATGATGCTGTGGTTGTGTATGGTGTCTGCTTTAGTGAAGGTGGGTGATGATCAGTGCTGTGCATGGTACATGTTAGTGTGTGGGTGCCGAGGCTTAATGAGCCCCCTCCCCCCTCCCAATCGCTTCTAAAAGGCCTGATAAATCTTCCCAGTGTAACACTTAAGAGCTGGTCTGCTTGAGAATCGCTTAGTGTCCATATTCACAGTACTTTACAAACCGTTTCCACTGCACCGCCTACAGGGGAATGTATGCCTTTTACAGCTGCATGATGTCTGTATCTGCCTTTTATAGAGTGGACAGATTCCAGTTGAGGGACATTTACTGGGGCTCTGCTCAGTGATGTCCTAATCCTCAGCTGAATGCACACAGAGCAAGTCATATAATTAATTTTAATAGTATGGACCGTAATGGCATCTGCAACAAGGTCTCAGAGATGAGTCACGTTTATATATCAGTATGAAACACACAACACGCAATGAAAGATCAATTAGAAAGAATAGCTAACTTTTTCTCAGCTGAAGTTTAAGTTGGACAGGAAAAATTAATGTAATTGTGGACCAGATTTACATGTAATTTTCTCATCTAAATCCACTGTAAGACATTTACTTACAGCGAGGTAATGTTGCACAACAACGGCATTACCTTGAAGTGAAAAATAGAAAGGTGAATCAATTATTTTAGTAAGAAGGCTCATGGAGCATCAAGCAACAGATAAATAATTTATTTCAAGGTTAGCCAAATGCTCTATTATGCAGAAAATGATTTTCTTAAATGCATGGAAGCAATTAAATCAAGTGTCACAGGCAGGAAAGCATAACACTGTGGCGGAGATGAGAGAGCCCTTCTATCAACTGAACAACAGTTAACTATGATTGTCATTATGCACCAGTACCTCTCACTATACTGGATGAGAACAATTTATAACAGCTAGAAGCAATTTACATTGCACCCATGCACTTCATAAAGAAATATTGCATAGCTTATGTCTGTTTTGCCCTTAATACTAAAACTGTGCTTTGTTTCCAGAAATACTATCCTGCCCTTCTCTACAAAGCACATCAAACAGAAAAGCCCTGTTTTATTCCTCTTTGCTGTGTTCTTCATTGAGTCCATCTGAACTAACTTTAGAACTACAGAACAAGCTCCACGTTGACAGAATGTCTCCAGGGACGTACCAGTGGCTTGAGAAGGTTGTCACGCACATCGCAGAAAAGACTTCTTAGTATCAAATAACTGCCATCTTGGTTAAACCTTTCTGTCTCTTTTAAACACCTAACCACCATCTTTAAACACTTTACAGTTAGTTATAGAGAAAAGAATCATGCAGCAATGACTTTCTCTTTTTTGCAATGTCTTGGTAGTTATTTTAAGTGGTACATAAAATGGCAAGAAATGCCTGTGCTTCTGTGAAAACTACCACGCTTAAATACGGAGCCTCTGTATCCAACGCATGAAGCCCCTGGAAATCTGGTCCTGGGGTCACAGCTGAGAGCCCATTTGTTTTAAACGGGACCCGGTGAAAGCCCTCTTGATGCGCTTGTAGGACAGGCACTGTGTTGAGGTGAGGCTGAGGTTTATTGGGTCTCTGCTGCTTCTGAACTCAGAGTCCCAAATAAAGATGGGTCCAAATAAAGATGGACCCATGGAATCAGTGAACTGACCAGGACATCTTCAGCTTCCTCAGATTCGTATATGGAAGGTGCTGGAACCAGGAGAAACAACATGCATCATGTAGTTTACTCTTACTTTTTGTTTCTGACATTAATTCATAAATAATTAAAATAATATATAGCACATGTGTACAGTAATAGCCAGGTAGGAGCTTTCTTATACAGTAAGAGTCATGAGGTATGCTATTAGGTTTCAATGTGTACAATATATACACCAACAACTAGGTGTTCTTTCTGTTATGAGGCCATTCTGGGACTAAGTGACACAGAAGAATCCTCTAATATTCCACTCGCCTCAAGTGCACTGACCAGCAAACTATTATCAGTGTCACATTACAGCCTTGTTAACAGGCTTGGTGCTGGGAAATTGCTGTTCTCATGGGGCTATTTTATAAAGTGCAGTGTCAGGAGGTCATTGTGGCCACACCAGGAAGGTGAAGCCATATCCACATCCTAATCATGCCTACTGTATATTAAATAAAGTCCCAATGCTAATGCTATATCGCTACAAATCTATAAAATTATTCAGATTTCTGAATAGCTGAATTACACTTTATGATTTGGACATACCGAGGTAATCAATTACCACTCAATTATATGGTATCATATGGTATGGTAGGTATATGGTTTTGTAGTATTATGTTTACAGATGTACATAGTGGTATGCACAGTATTTTCTATCTCTATATAATATAACGGCCATTCTCAATGTGTTACCCTCCCACTACAGCAATGCACTCTTATGCATTATGCATGTTGGGTAAGCATGTTTTATGGGGCTGCTATACGTACATCAACTTTAATATGTAAATTCTATTCACCATTTTAACAGTGCAGCTAATGTTCATAGCAGTGACCAGTTCACGTCTAAATTATTCATCACATCACTTCTTCTCTCTTTTAATTCTATCTTGATAAATGACTACCTTATCAGAGCTTGACACATATTACGGTACTTGGTTACAAAGACACCTCATCAATGTATAAAAGCTAAGGGAGGGAGCTTGGAACCAAGCTCCCATGGGCTGAGTATGATGGACAGATTTATTGTGGAAATCACTGGCTGGCCAACTCAACCCTTCAGAAATAGGGAGCATTTGTTCGGGTAAGGTTTTTTTCTGCATGGTTTGGGGTATGTAATGAAAACCACTTTCAATCCAGTGATGGATTGTCTAGCAGTAAAACGTCAGAGATCAAGCTTGCGCTATTGGTTTTGTGGGTTTTATCTCATGTCTTTGGGTTGCAGTGTTCTGCAGGGAAGCATAACAATGACCTCCAGTTATTTTGTCCTCCTGCAACTTCACTGTGAAAATTAAACTAAAGTGTAGAGCAGTAATAAAGTCATGCCAGACATTCACACATGATAGCTGCCCACTATAACCACTATCTCTAGTTTGTACTTCTCAGTAATACTACAGGGCACAGTGACATTGTTTAGGCTATTCATAATTTCCTGTCCTTAACTGATAAGCATTGAATTCATTCTTTGTTGCTCAAAAGTTCAACAGTGATCCTGAACATCTGGATGAGATACACTAGAAGGACGTTTTGATGTTAATAGTTACAATAATACTGATTCTGTATTTAATTGTGTGCAAATATCAATACCTCAAAAAATCGGGCGCCTTGGAAATCATGTTCTCAAAGTCAGCAAAGGAGAGCTTGCTGTCTCCATCCAGGTCAGCTTCTTCGATGGCCTTGTCACACACAAGGGTGACCTCCTCTGGGGTCAGCTCCCCTTTAGTGAGCTTGTTCAGAGTCTTCTCCAGGTCATCCTTACAAATAAAGTTGTCCCTGTTGTAGTCTGAACCGGACAAGAGCAGAAACTATTGAGCATAGTTACTTAGTACATTTGATTATTATAGTTCAGTCAGGACAACCATAGTCAAAAATAATATTAATTCACATTTGCGAAATAGTTGTTCTGGAAGCTCCCTGTCCTTCCATGTATCTGATCATTGAGATCAGCTGTGGGCCTGCCTGATCTAACGCTATGCTCAATACGTCTCACTTTTTGAGTTCTTATTTATCAATTCTAACGTCTCTATTGACTGTAAATATTGGCAAAGAATGGAATAAAAAAAATAATACAAATCTTTCAGATCTTACACTACTTTAAAGGTGCTCTATGTACTGTATAAAATTACCATATTATCCAAACCATTGGGGGTCAGCATTTCACCATAATATTGTGGCGTCATTAGTTCACCCTCACTTATTTACAATTTCTCAGTCAATTCGCTTATGTATCCACACACATAGTCTAATTGTAGGGTCAATGCAGATAGACGAAAGACACAAAGAATCTCTGGCATACATATTCATTTAATTCTTAAAATTAATGCCTGGAAGGTGGTTTTCAGAGATCGTTGTGAATATGACCACGGGTGAGTGTGTGAGTGATATAGGTATAACGGAGGTGAAGAAAAGTCAACCAATTATGTACAGTAGGGATGTATGTACAGTAGGGGCATATGACATGATCCTACTATTAATAAACTAAACTTGTCATTGTAAGCGTTTTTTTTTTTTTACGGAATGCAGCCCGTCATTTTACTTCCTCGTTGACACTGGCAATATGCAACACGCCTCCCACGAGCAATACAAGTGACCTCAGCGACAGCTCGTCTGAGATTGGCCGATTTATGCAGCTGAGTGAGCCGACAGTGTGGGCTGATTACTGTCTCCCTTCATTTTCTAAATGTTGAAAATGCTGACATGACGTCTCGGTAGTTCTACTGCCCGGTAGGCTACTGCCGCATGCAAGTTGATTACGGTCTCCCTCACTTGGCGTTGACGATGGCCTAAACGTCCATCCATCCATCTTCTCCCGCTTATCCGGAGTCGGGTCGCGGGGGCAGCAGCTTCAGTAAGGGACCCCAAACTTC